>WNWU01000041.1:5500927-5548032 GCA_012654045.1 Ptyas mucosa
TAGAATAGAATAGAATAGAATAGAATAGAATAGAATAGAATAGAATAACAGAGTTGGAAGGGACCTTGGAGGTCTTCTAGTCCAACCCCCTGCCCTGGCAGGAAACCCTACATCACTTCAGACAAATGGTTATCCAACATCTTAACAATTTCCAGTGTTGGGGCATTCACAACTTCTGCAGGCAAGTTGTTCCACTTATTAATTGTTCTAACTGTCAGGAAATTTCTCCTTAGTTCTAAATTGCTTCTCTCCTTGATTAGTTTCCACCCATTGCTTCTTGTTCTACCCTCAGGTGCTTTGAAGACTCCTTCTTTGTGGTAACCCTTGAGATATTGGAACACTGCTATCATGTCTCCCCTAGTCCTTCTCTTCATCAAACTAGACATACCCAGTTCCTGCAACCGTTCTTCATATGTTTTAGCCTCCAGTCCCCTAATCATCTTTGTTGCTCTTCTCTGCACTCTTTCTAGAGTCTCAACATCTTTTTTACATCGTGGTGACCAAAACTGAATGCAATATTCCAAGTGTGGCCTTATCAAGGCATTATAAAGTGGTATTAACACTTCACGTGAACTTGATTCTATTCCTCTGTTTATGCAGCCCAGAACTGTGTTGGCTTTTTTGGCAGCTGCTGCACACTGCTGGCTCATATCTAAATGGCTGTCCACTAGGACTCCAAGATCCCTTTCACAATTACTACTGTTGAGTGAGATACCACATAAA
Organism: Ptyas mucosa; assembly: GCA_012654045.1. Taxonomy (NCBI): domain Eukaryota; kingdom Metazoa; phylum Chordata; class Lepidosauria; order Squamata; family Colubridae; genus Ptyas; species Ptyas mucosa. The sequence continues at coordinate 5,501,651 of WNWU01000041.1, forward strand.
CTCTACCTGTGCATTTTGGTTTTCTTCACTAAATGTAGAACCTTGCTTTTTTCACTGTTGAATTTCATTTTGTTAGATAGCGCCCAATGTTCAAGTCTGTCAAGATCCTTCTGTATCTTGAGCCTATCTTCTGGAGTGTTGGCTATTCCTGCCAGCTTGGTGTCATCTGCAAATTTGATGAGTTCCCCATCTATCCCTTTGTCCAAGTCATTGATGAAGATGTTGAAGAGCACAGTGCCTAAAACAGAGCCCTGGGGTATTCCACTGCATACTTCCCTCTATGTCAATGCAGTTCCATTGAGGACTACACGTTGAGTGCGGTTGGTCAGCTAGTTACAAATCCATCTGGTGGTGATGCTATCTAACCCACATTTTTCTACTTTATCTAGTAGTAGGTTATGGTCTACTTTATCAAATGCTTTACTAAAGTCCAAGTAAATTATATCGACAGCATTCCTCTGGTCCACTAATTTTGTCACTTTGTCAAAGAATGCAATAAGATTAGTCTGGCATGATCTGTTTTTGACAAACCCATGTTGGCTTTTGGTTATTACTTGATTTTCTTCTAGGTGTTTGGGGATTCGTTGTTTGATTATCTTTTCCAGAATCTTCCCTGGTATTGAGGTCAGGCTGATAGGTCTGTAGTTTACAATTTCATTAAACAAATATTGCGTATAACTCTTTCAGTTGCCATGCTGAAAGAATTATACACAACAATCCCTCCAAAAGCAGCCCATGGATTTATATCAAAAGCGACAAAAACAGAACATTGGAGAAAAATGGTTTTGTTAAATGGTTGGGATGACATTGTGAATAGTAGTATATCACATCAATACATCTGTCAGAAGGATTCTTCCCTTTAAAGGTGTCAGACTCGCAACCCACGGGCCAGATGTTTCACACGCTGGCCATGCCCACTCCCAGTTTAGCGAAGGGGAAAATATGATATGTCACGTGACGACGTGAGTTTGACATCCCTGCTTTAAAGCACCAAACATCATCAGCATAAGGGGAGAATATAGGAATATTCCTGCCCCTATGAATAATGCTTTGAAAAGAAATAATATTCCAATATTGCATTTAGCAACTATTCATAATAACACCCAGAAATGGTTTCTTTGCAGGACTGTGCAATGGAATGTTGCTATTTTATCATCTATTTATAACCTCACAACAATTGCCCAATTCCACAGATATATCTGCATGCTAAGCAATCAATTCTATAGATATGCCTGAGTGCCAAGTCATCAAAGGGTGAAGGCTTCTTGGCACGCTTTACCAGTCTGGATGCAAAGAGTCAAAAATAAATGAAGACAGCTCATGATGAGCAACAAGCCATCATTCAGAATGGAGACAGCAGAATGGCCTTGAAAAATATGCCTTTTGTAAAGGTTAAACCCTGACTCTTATTTTTTTTTTTTTGTAAGTGAGACAAAGCTTTTTTTTATTAATGTCAACAAGATATTGTGTTTGAGGAGTTTCAAAAAGATGTTTTCAAAGTCCCTCACCAAGGTTCCTATGCAATTATTCACTTAACAACTGTGGCAAGAAAGGTTGTAAAATAGAGCAAAACTGACTTAACAAACGTCTGACTTAGCAACAAAAAGTTTGGGCTCAATTGTAGTCGTAAATTGAGGACTACCTGTATTCAGGATAGTAAAATCCAAAAGCATCTCTTCATATAGGGTGAGTAGGAATTCTTCAAAGTGGTGAATTTGTAAACAAGTTATGCAAGTCGGCACAAGAAATCCACAGTCATCTCTTCACTAGCAATAGCAACAGCACTTAGACTTATATTGTATGCCGCTTCACAGTGCCATTAATGGAATTTGAGCTTACAGTTGACTAATGAGGAAAGGAATCTTGAAGTCATGGTGGAATTCAGGGTAGAACAATGGTAAACAAAGCAAAGTTCATCCCTTGAATAATTAGGGAGGAAATTCTGAATATAAGAATGTTCTTACACAAATCTATGGTGAATGCATATGGTGAATAAAAAAGGACATTTTAAAAGTTTTGACATTTTTTAAAAGATGAGATGGCAACCTAGTTGATAAGAGACCTGAAACATAGCTCCCAAGAGGAGATACACCAACAGTTGGGATTCTTTAGCTCGGAGGGTAAAAGGGTAGAGTGGATAGACATATATAAACAAACACAAAGTGAGAGGGAAAGCATGTAAGTTTAGTAAAAAGACATACCATACGTGCATGCATACATAGCAGGGCATAAATAATACGGCAAGGGTAATAATATCCTCCCTTTTCCTAGTGTTGGAACCATTCACCAAAACCAAGTCCAAAAAGATTGAGGACCAACTGAAAGTAGTATTTTTATGCGCTGTGTAATTTGCTGCCAGCAGTTGTGGTATTGGCAGCTGGCTTGGGCTGTTTTCAAAAGAGGTAGATTTATGGAAGATTAGGTCATCCATGGCTGTTTAATACCTTGTGAATTGTAGGCAGTATGCCTTATACTGGTTTCTGGGAAGGAAGCTGGGATCTTGCAGTTCAGCTTGCAAGCTTCCCAATGCATCCAGTTACCACTGGCTGACCGAAAGCTACATCACTGGGGTGGGGAGCATGGCCTGCTGGGCTCTTCTTCCATTCTACAAATTGCCCTTGTCACCACATTCTTGTATTCATATAGAAAATCATTAGGACTAGCATATAATGCACTGAAATCATTGTTAAAAATAACCTTTTAAACCTGGTTTAAATAATTCATAGGCATTTCAGATGTAATACACAGTATTAATTTGTGCTTTATGCCATTATCACACTTTGCAAGCTACAAGCCCTTAATTCTATAAATAATGAGAGAATGCAATATGAAAGCCTTGGAGTAGGGGAGTAAAAAGCGTTCACACCTCAGTTACTGTTTTTAACCTTCAAATGACTGAATAGACTTTTCTTGGCCATAAATACGTCTATGATCAGATGTCATATGATCAGGTCTGAAGGGACAAGGGAACAGAATGTTTATCCAACCAATCTGGATGTTTATCAATTGAAGAAATTTAAAAGGTATTCCATTAATAGGTAATAGATTGCAATTTACTTGCCTTTATCTTGAAAAGATTGATCCTCTGCCTCATTTGCTACAGTTAACCTATCTATAAAAGCAGCAGCTTTAAAGTAAGAAAATAATGTTCATAGCTGGATGTTTATTACAGAATTGAAAGGTATGCTGGAAGGATTCCAAAGTTTAAACTAAAAGGAATATAAAGGCTGCAATATCCTGATTTAAAACTATTAGTGGAAAAATAATGGTAACCAATATTCAAGATTTAAGTATCGACACAAGCCATTGTAGCTTTCCGGGTATACTACCATTTAAAAGAAAATGAGAGTTCCTTTAACCTTTCTGGCTCCAGAAAAAAATTACAGATCACATTGGCCATTAAACAGACTGACATTTCTGAGTCAGCTTCACCAAATACCAGACTTTGAGCAATGTGACCCCCACTAATATTTCATAACCCTAATTGCATCCTGGTGTGTGTACCTTCACTCCATTCACGCCACCTTCACTTCCCCTCTCCCCAAAAGTTGTTATTCTTTCCTTTTGCCTCACTTCACCTCCTGCAAGGAAGTTGTTGTCACGTGCGTATTTGTCTCCAGGGTATATATTAATCATGGGACAGAGATGCCAAATCCAAGCATTCCTTATAATGATAAATTTTCCCTTTTAACTTTCTTTTAAATTGTAAATTTTAAATTTGTCTTAACTATTGGGGGTATTTTAATTTGTCCTGGGCCAAATTATCTAATGTGGTTTTATATTGTCTTTTAAATTTTGTAATCTATGTGTTTTTATTTTTTGTCTGTTCACCGCCCTGAGTCCTTCAGGAGTAGGGCGGTATATAAATCTAATAAAATGAAATGAAATGAAATAATATCCCTAAAAAGTTAATCAGGACTTTTTTTTCCGGTTGAACACTAAGATCACAATAGTTAATTTATTCAGTTCATTGATTGAACATCTTCATATACATTTAAACACTGACTCCAATCAGTCAAATACCAGACTTTCTCACTGTGTGGCCTTTTAGACAGGTTGGGTCTGCAGTTCCAAAACTTTTCATTCACTATGGCCATTAATCATGGGATTTTGGAAATGTCAGTTCCAAAATATTTAAAAGATGTCCCTGGAGAAAAGAACACACCAGTGGTGGGATTCAAAATTTTTTACTACTGGTTCTGTGAGCACGCTGATGTGGGTCCAGGAGCATCAGGTCCTTGAGGAGCTTGTAGGCAATGCCACTGGCGCCCGCCGCTGGCGCCCACACCAGCACCCACACAGAAGCCACGGCCTGGGCCAGCTGGTAGGTGTGGCATGGCTTGGTGGGTGTGGTATGGCTTGGTAGGTGTGGCAGGGGAAGGATACTGTAAAATCTCCATTCCCTCCCCACTCCAGGGGAAGGTTACTGCAAAATCCCCATTTCCTCCCAATCAGCTGGGACTTGGGAGGCAGAGAATACTGTAGATGGGGGCAGGGCCAGTCAGAGGTGGTATTTACTGGTATTTACTTGATTTTGCTAAGACACAATTCTTCTCTCCCCCACCAAAGCATTTAATCTTACTGCAATATGCTATCAGGTTCCCTAATCTTGATTCAGCACCAAATCACAGTTCTCCAATTTACAAGGCTAGCTAGGCTAAAACTCTGATTAGTTATTTTAGGCACAGTTTGGATAAATAATATTTATTGTAAACAAAGATGAATCCAAACAAAACAATTGACTGTCCACTGCCAATGTAGAGCTGTAAGCAGTTGGTGGTCTTGAAGCTGAGTGTGTTTACAAATCTGTTGATTCTAGTCTGAGAACCTCTGGCTCTCAGATTACTTTTCATGTATGAATTTCATGCCATTTTATTTGAAAAATTTAAAAATTGCATGGCATCCTTCAAACTGACCATAATTATGTGAAAATTTGCATGGTAAATTTCTACCCTGTTTCCCCGAAAATAAGACAGGGTCTTATTTTCTTTTGAACTCCAAAATAAGGGCTTGGCCTTATTATCGGGGGGTCTTATTATTTCGGGGGTGCAGGAGGCCCCGGGTAGCCTGCGCACTCACAGCTGGGAGTCCGGCAGAGAGAGGCTTCTTTTGCATGCCACCATCAAACTCCTCCTCTCCCACGGGGTGTGTGTGTAGAATGCGAGTGGCCCGAAGGCCCCAAGCCATGTGAGTGCCTGTCCCCACTCCCCACTTGCGCGCCTCCCAGGCCTCACCACATTGATGTGGGTGAAACCAGTGAGCACTAGGTCCTTGAGGAGCTTGTAGGCAATGCCACTGGCATCTGCCGCTGGCGCCCAGCACCCACACAGAAGCCATGGTCTGGGCCAACTCTCCCTGCAGGGTCCAGCTCCAGCTCCAGCCATCACCATAGAATGGGAAGCACACTCCCAGAGTGGCTGCTGCCCTAGCTGGGGTTTGGAAGCCGTAGAGGCAGAGTTTGGGGGAGAGAAAGAAAGACTTCTGCTGCTTCTGCTTTTGGCTGCATGCAAGGAAAGCAGCAGAAGCAGCAGAAGTCTTTCTTTCTTTCCTGCAAACTCTGCCTCCGCAGCTTCCAAACCCAAGCCAGGTCAGTGGCTGCTCTGGGAGTGCGCTTCCCGCTCTATGGTGACAATCGCTGGAGGCTTCCCCTTCCCCCCTGCTCCTCTCCGCTCCGATTGCCCCATGGTCACCCCACCTGAATACTGACCGACTGGTGAGCCTGGGAAGCCCCTCTGCCTCGGGAGTCACTGGACTGGATGGCGACCAGGCCAGTCTCTTCCTGGGGAAGGGAGCCTCGCGGGTCCTTTGCCCACCCTCCCTTCCTCCCGCAGGTCCCATTTACTCTTTCCAGGCACCCGGCAGTGAAACGCCAGGCAGCCACGCTGAGGGCAACCCCAACAGACACATCTCAGCTGGCCCAGCCATGGCCAGCGCTCCTCACCCATGGCTGAGTTTGGCTGCAGGGGACCTCCGGGCCTCCGCAAGTGGCGGTGGAGGCAGCAACATCTGCAGCGCCTCAGCCATCCTCTCTGAGAGACCTGCACCCAGTTGCACCAGGCCTGCCATTGTAGTCTTCTGCGACTACCTACTACGCATGGAGGCCTCTCTGTTGCCAATGGCCACCCTGCCAAGGAAGCCCAGGGTGGCACTGCTTGTGCTGAGGCTGCTGTGGTGGGCACTCTGTAGCACCGGCTATGTGAACACAGTGCCTGAGCGCGGGGGCAAGAGAGGGAGGGCTGCCACTATGGTGCAGGAGCAGGCACTCAAGATCTATGGTCGGTGCTGTGGGCAGTGGAAGGGGCGGGGGGTGCAGGAGTTTGCAGGAATGTGGCTGCCTTGGGAGGGTTGGGGGGCGTGAGGGACCTGTGTGTGTGTGTGTGTGTGTGTGTGTGTGTGTGTGTGTGTGTAAAAGAGAGAACTTATTTTTGAGGGTGGGCATATATTAGGCCCACCACAAAAATCAGGCTTGGCCTTATTTTCAGGACATGTCCTATTTTCGGGAAAACATGGTATTTTTCCAGAAGCAAATAATATTCCTGCACTGTGATGCATCTTTAATCACTGAGCTTTGTGGTGCTTTGTTATTTTATCACCTTAAAATACATGTCTTGCCACTGAATCCTGCACCAATACTGATCATTAGCTTTGTGGCAGGAATGGTGATATATCTTACAGAAGGATCATGATGATAACAAAACACAGTCTTTTGAAAAGAAAGTCAAGAAAAGAATGCTGAAAAAATAAAATCATAGGGTGGAAGGGAACATGGAGGTCTTGCAATCCAATCCTCTATTCAGGACAGGGATCCTTATATCATGCTGGACAACCAGATATTCAAACTTTTCTTAAAAATCTCCAGTAAAAGAGATTTTACTGGAGAGTGACTCCATAACTCCAGGGGGCAGCCTGTTCCATTGATTAATTGCTCTCACTGTCAGGAAATTTCTCCTTCGTTCCAGGTTGAATCTTTCTTTAGCAATTCCACCCATTGCTCCTTGTCCTCAGGTGCTTTGGAGAATACGTCAACCCCTTCATCTGTGTGACTGCCTCTCAGATACTTGAAGACAGCTGGTGTATCACCCCTAATTCTTCTCTTTGTTATGCTAGACATACCTAATTCCTTTAACCATTCCTTGCACGATTTAGCCTCCAGACCCCTTATCATCTTTATTGCTCTTCTCTGCACTCTTTCTAGGGTCTCAGCATCTTTTTTATATTGTGGGGACCGGAAATGGACACAATATTCCAAGTGTGGCCTCACTAGTGCAGTATAAATTGGTACTATTACTTCTTCTGATTTTGATAGTATCCCTCTACTGATGCAACCTAGGACTGCATTGACTTTTCTGGCAGCTGCAGCACACTGTTGACTCATACTTAAGTGGTGGTCCACTACGATACATAGATGACTAATGAGAAAGCTGCTGGATTGCTGGCAGGATTTACTGCAAACATCCCTTGTAAATGCAGAGTCCTTTCTGGTCATTAAACCAGTTAGAATTCTTTGCACCGATACTAGTAATTCCACCCCCCCCCCCCTTATGCAATCAAGTGAAGTACAAAGTGTATCTATGACATTTAAACAAAAAGCGGTCAACAGATGACAAATATTCAGACAGATTAACATAGAGTAAGGCTAGATTAAGTAATGGAAAAACCACCTGATCTAATGCAGAAAATGATGCTTGCTCCTCAAAAGGTTTACAACCCAAACATGTCACAGCTTGTAGTAGCATTTTGACTGAACAGTAAATGCCACTGAGTTCAGGAGAGTTTATTTTGAGGAAATTTACCGTCACAACAGTGCAATACATCTGTTGCCTTCGGGTCAATGATCACATCAGTCAAAAGCTGCACAAGTTATCCAACACAATTCTAGTTCTATTTCCCTCCAAGTATCCTCCACTGATAGAAGACTGTCTAAAATGGGAAGGGGAAGCTTATCCTCCCCCCCTCATGTCTCCATTAGTGAGAGCACATTAGTCTTTGAAAATTCACATCTCTTTGGAGCTGAGACTAGGAAACTGTCAATTAAGTGGGCAAAGAGGATGATGGGTTTGAGAAGTGATCATTATATGTTATTTTCATTTCTCCTTGCTGGGCTGCCTTGCTGCAAATTTTTCTATTTGCAAGCATTAATCTGGGGAGAATGTCAAGGTCACAAATAACCATTAAAAGATAGGGAAAAGCTTGGTAGTATCTTTTCTGAAGATATTTTCTCTTTCAAAATAAACACTTACCATTTATATTTATTTATTAAATGTATATGCCACTCATCTCACTATCCAGTGACTCTGTGTTACTTGCAACGCCATAAACAGCAGCATAAAGCAATTAGAAAGTTAAAAACATTAAAACATTGGGACCTAAAGTTAAAACATTAAAATTAACAACAATGTGGATAAAAAGGACTAATGTGTAAACAGGGTAGAGGTAGGATTTTCTCCTTATCTACCAGTCACATCCAGAATAAGGATAAGTATAAAAAGTGACAAGAGGGGCACATAACTAAGGCAGAATACCAGCAAACAGCCTGAACCTACAAAGGTGAAGTCAGGAAAGCTAAGGCTCAAAATAAACGAAGGCTTGCGACAGAAGTCAAAAATAAAAAAAGCTTCTTTCAACAAGTAAAAAACAAGAAAAAAGTCAAAGAAACCATTGGTCCATTAATGGCAGAAAATGGCAAGAAGGTGACAAGCAGCAGGGAGAAAGCAGTTACTGCTTAACTCATTTTTTGCATCTGTCTTTACACAAAAGGAAAAAAACAATCCAGTCTATCAAAAACAGTACCGTAAAAAACAGAATTCAAGTTAAAATAGGCAAGAAAATGGTAAGAGAACACCTATCCATGAGTTCAAATCACCCCATGATTATGAAGAAACTGGCAGACATTATCCCAGAACCCCTGAAACATATCTTTCAATGATCCTGGAGCATCAGGGAACTACCAGATGACTGGAAAGGGCTGATGTAGTTCTCATCTTCAAAAAAAGAAAAAAAATGAATCCAGGAAACTACAGGCCTATCAGCCCAATATCAATACCTGGGAATATTGTGGAAAAGATAATCAGGCAATGAATCTGCAAATACCTAGAAACAAACAAAATCATAACCAGAAGCCAACATGGGTTTCTCAAAAATAGATCATGCCAGACAAAAATCTTATTGCATTCTTTGACAAAGTGACAAAATTACTGGACCAGAGAAATTCTATGGATATAACTTACCTGGACTTCAATAAGGCATTTAATAAAGTAGACCACAACCTACTACTTGATAAGATAGAAAAATGTGGGTTAGATAGCATCACCACCAGATGGATTCATAACTGGCTGACCAACCACATTCAACATGTAGTCCTTAATGGAACTGCCTCTACATGAGGGAAGTATGCAGTATCTGAAGGCTCTGTCTTAGGCCCAGTACTCTTTAATATCTTCATCAATGATTTAGACAAAGGGACAGAAGGGGAACTCAGCAAATTTGTGGACAGCACCAAAGTAGCAGGAATAACCAACACTAAAGAAGATAGGCTCAATATACAGAAGGATGTTGACACACTTGAGCACTGGGTCCTATCTAAAAAAATGAAATTCAATGGTGAGAAAAGTAAGGTTCTACAAATAGGTTAAAAAACCGAAACGTAGAGATACAGAATAGGTGGTACCCGGCCCAATTGTAGTAACTGCAAGTACTAGTGCAGTTGGAGTACTAGTGAACAATCACTTAAAAATGATCCAGCAGTGTGCTGTAGCTACCAAAAAAGCCAACGCAGTTCTAGGCTGTATTAACAGAGCAATATAATCAAGATCACATGAAGTGTTAATACCATTTACTAACGTCTTGGTAATATTGCATCCAGTTTTGGTTGCCATGGTATAAAAAAGATGCTGAGATTCTAGAAAGAGTGCAGTGGAGAGCAACAAAGATGATTAGGGGACTGGAGGCTAAAACATACGAAAAATGTTTTAGCCTCCAGCCTGCAGGAATTGGGTTTATCTAGTTTAATGAAAGGAAGGACTGGGGGTGACATGATAGCAATATTCCACTAGCTAAGGGGCTACCATAAAGAAGAGGAGTCAGCCTATTCTCCAAAGCCCCTGAAGGCAGGACAAGAAGCAATGGATGGAAACTAACCATGGAAAGAACCAACCTAGAACTAAGGATACATTTCCTGACAGTTAGAACAATTAATCAGTGGAATGACTTGCCTCCAGAAGTTGTGGGTGCTCCAACACTGGAGGTTTTTAAAAAGATTGAACAACCATTTGTTCATTTGTCTGAAACGGTATAGGGTTTCCTGCTTGAGGAGTGGGTTGGATTAGAAGACCTCCAAGGCCCCTTCTCCTTTGTTATTCTGTCAGAATGGGATGCCTCTATCAGGTTCCTAAGCCAGTTGGCAAAATCAGGTTTTCAGGACCTTTCTGAAGGCCAAGAGGCTGGATATGCATCTCACTTTGAGGGGCATGATGTTCCAGAGAGCGGAAGGCATGGCAGTAAAGTCTCTTCTCCTGGATCCTGCCAGTCGCAATTCCTTGGCTGATGGGATCCACAGCATGCCCCTTCTGCTGGAGTGAGTGGGCCGGATCAGTTTGGGGTGAGACAGTTCCTCAGTCTGGACCCATACAATGAAGGGATTTAAAGGTAATAACCAACACCTTCAATTGGACCAAGAAGCAGGTCAGCAACCAGTGCATTCGCACAACAGTGGTGTTATATATGCCACTCTATGTGCCTGAAAGACTTTTTATATAGAGAACCTTCACTGGTAGAAGCAGAATCTGAATGCATTAACAATCATTTCACTGATCATGTGTTAGACTGTATCCACGGCAGAAAAGGGAAAAAAATACTACTTGAACACTGTAACAGCTAAGGATCGTTTTAGGCTGCCTTAACTAGGGGCTGGAATGAGGCATAGATTACATTATAAAAGCAAAGCATATTAAAATGGTTTCTTGGATATGCTTCAGTGGTGGGTTGCCTCCGGTTCGGACCGGTTCTATAGAACCGGTAGTAAAACCAGCGGGAGGCTCCGCCCACCGACCCCAACATCATCAGGAAGCTTCTGCGCATGCATGCACGCGTGCGAGTGAAGCAAGTGCTCATGCACGGCCCCGTTGCGAACCGGTAGTAAGGGTAAGTAGAACTCACCCCTGATATGCTTGTCCTGCAGTTGGGGTGAGAGGATGTGGGTGGGATAAGCAGTTAGTCCGGCCTACTTCTGGCTACACGGTGATATTTCACAGTGTAGATTTGAATATAAGACACGTCATTCATTTCTCCTGCTAGCTAGGATTTCTTTTAGGGGAGTTATATGCCATCGCTTAGCATGTGTATTAGGAGGGAGGGAGGGAGGGAGGAAAGGAAGGAAGGGAGGGAGGGAGGGAGGGAGGGAGGAAAGGAAGGAAGGAAGGAAGGAAGGAAGGAAGGAAGGAAGGAAGGAAGGAAGGAAAGAAAGTAAAAGTAAAAAGTACTTTTCTGTAATTAGTGTCATGGTCCTGATTGCAATGTTTTGACTTTTGTAAATTTTGTCTGTCCAATTTTAATTTTGGAATTTTGTTTGTTTTTATTGGTTGGATTTATTGGGTCCTGCCTTAGAATTAGCTTTAAACGTAATCATTTTCAATGAAAAGCAGGCCTAAAACGTTATAACAAGTAAGAAAATAGAATTGCTATAATGAGTTCTTGTGCTTTGCTGCAAAGTCCAGCAAAGTTCACTATCTTGCTGCTTTTCTTGATATTATTGTGAAGATCAAATCATCAACACCTAAGAATGTGGCCATTGCTGTAAATCTTCAAGATGGGGGAACACGAAACTTCCTCTCAGATCAAAGTAATTGTTTTCTCAACTTTTGATCACCAATAGCTCTCCAGAGCCTTAGTAGCAGGAATCTTTCCCATCTCTTGTTATTGGATCTTTCTAAAGTCGGGGCTAGATAATCTGGGGGTCATACATTACCTTCAAGCCACTTTGTTTCTTGTAGTCTCCAGAACTCCTCAAAGATGGACTTGAAATTCAATAGCAAGCCAATTATAATGATAATAGTGGCTCAATTTTCCACCAATTTCCAAAAAGAAGGCAAAAACTGTGTTGGGCTTCTAATAGCTGTAATACATGTGTTTTTGTTTTTTTTTTAATTTAAAAAAAACCCTCTAAATTTCTATAAACTAAATGTTGGCCATACTCATCTTTGCATCTTTGGGCTGCCAAAAAATAGAAGTCCGCCTCCAGCCACAAACTTTCCCCCCTCCCCCAACCCCATTTTAGTCAGAAATCCCACAGGATTAAACCTCAGACTTCCTACGCTTGTGCTCAGTGAGCTATGATCCCAATCTGTGGAAACTTCGGTTCGCCTTCCCTTATACTTATTTTGGAGAAGCTTCTGTAATGTTTTGTTTCTTCTGTGTTAGGCCAAGTTGCCTCTATGAGTCACCCATACCGAGTAATAGATTGAGGACTAATGGTCTTTGTGTTTTCAGAGCTTGGAGTGGGACTTTGTCTCTAAGCTCTAAATATAGCCTGATCCTAACAACCCCTAACATTAGCTATCCATCTGATTCACAACTTCATTTTGTGACTGAGATTGAACGTCAGCCCTCCTGATCTAAACATCTGATCTAATGTGTGGATTTACTCATTTGTTCTCCATCCTGTGTTTTTGCAACATTTTGCAACATTAAGTAAACATTCCAGAGGGCTTGTGAGCACACACATTATTTTGTGACATTTGGAGTGGACTTAATATAGGTATTACCCAACTATGGATTTTGGATTCTTTTCCCTTTGATTGCTTTTCCTGAATTACTATGCTTCATCTGCTAACTTGGAGGGATTTTGTTAATGTTTTATGGTTTATAGCTTAAGTATAGTGGATATATTATTACATTTTTATGTAAACAGGCCTGAGTATAAACTCTGGGGTCTGGGAAAAAAATGTAAATATTATAAATAAATATGAATGTACATTCTTTGCCACCTTCTCAAGCTGGTGCCTTTCACTGTAGTGTGAAACTTTATCTGGGTCAGAGTCATGACTCTACCCATTAAACAGAAAAGGGTTAATGTAACTTGTGGTAACTTTTAATACTAGAGAGCTTTCCAATCTAATAGCTTGCCTACTTGTTCTTCTCCCTCTTCTACTAACAGAGTCAAGGTAAGAACCAGTCAAAGATACTATTTGGGTCACTGGGTGCCTCACTGTTCCCCACTGAGGTCAGCTTCTCAAGCACCGTAGCTGTTATTACATTGCTCTTGCTTGTATTTATCAATGTCCACACCGCCCCACTCTTTCTTTTAACACTGTCCATGCAGAAGGAAGGTCTCTCTGCAAAACCCCCATGTCTGTTTACAAATGTAGAAGGATGAGTGTTTCTCAGAGATTAGTGGCAAGGCCCTGTTTATTGGTGGGGATAGCACAGCACCTAGTAATGGAGGTCATAATTAACCACTTTCATATGTTGCTGTAGAGCGGAGGAATTTCTGTTTATATTAGAATGCAAGATTCTCCAGCATTCTAAATATTTACACATTCAATGTTTATGGCCTTTCTGGGCTTCTATTGCTCATATAAATCAATGATGCCTTGATATTTATGAACAGAGATGCAATGGGAGGTTCTTCTGAAAAGTCTTCATTTATCATTTTGATCCCGAAATGCATTCAGTTTTTGCTGATTGCAAGGCTTGCACACGTGTGATTTGGTTATTTTTTAACTGAAACCAACAGAGGACATCTTTTAGGTGAGAGAATGCTGGGCACAGTCCTCCAGACAAAGTTGGAAGGGAAATAAATCCCATGTGGAGGAGTATACCATTCCTTATGCTACCTATTGGCTGCTGCCTGCAGAAGAAGATGGCTTCTTCCAATGGGGACAAAATCTCTGGCTCGGTGGTGAAATCCAATTTTTTTTACTACCTGTTCTGGGGACATGGCTTGGTGGGCGTGGTGTAGCTTGGTGGGCATGACAGAGAAAGGATACTGCAAAATCCCTATTCCCTCCCCATTCCTGGGGGAAGGACATTGTAAAATCTCCTATTCTGGGGCCAGCCAGAGATGGTATTTGCCGGTTCTCTGAGCTACTCAAAATTTCCGCTACCGGTTCTCCAGAACCTGTCAGAACCTGCTGGATTTCACCCCTGCTCTGGCTGCTCTCGAAGAAGTTTTTCCCCTCTGGTTTTGAAGGAATGCAGGTTTATGTGCTGTCACTGCCCCTTTTGTCCTCATGGGAGGCTGCCTGCCTGCCATGCACTTGTGTTCCTGATGAGTATGACTAGGTAAAGTAGAAAAGCAAAGGTGGAAATTTAAGCCGCAATCCCTACCTCAACATATCAGCCTGAATATCATGCAGTTTGCTTCCAAATAAACCCGCCCAGTTAGCTTTCTAAAATGGGATTGAATCTGGCAGAGAGGAGTTAATGTCAGCCAGACTATTAAAAGAAGGGATAGGCTGATTTTTGTGTTGAAAATATAGCATCTGCTTCTTTTCTTCTGCTTGTGGCCATCAGAATCATTCACCACAAGCAGAATATGAAATTTTGGTCTGCTGAAGGTGCTATTTCCAACTTTTGGATGTTGGAAATATTCCAATATTTTTCAATATTCTCTCCAAATTTGTTACACCACAATATGCAACAACCTGAACCAGCAATTCCATTTAAAACTAGAATTTAAAAAAAGTAAAAAAAGAGTTTTTAATCAAAGTTTAAAAAAAACATACTAAAAAAGCAGCAAATTATATCATATTATAAAATATGATAGAAGGAAGAGGCAGGGTGATAAACACAAGTACTCAAAATATTTTATCTGTTTTTTAAAAACAAATTATTAGAAATGGCTTCTAGAAATCAGAAATCGTGTTATCCTTCAATTCTTTTCCAAAACCTGGATTTTGTACACTTTTAAGAAAATGAAAGAATCTTCGTAACTTTGATCTTATATATGTTGACAGCAGCAAGACTACGCTATGCACAAAAATGGAAGGATGGTTCGATTTCACCATGGATGAATGGCTACAGAGGCTGATGGAGTTGGCAGAAATGGCTAAATTGACTGTTTTGATTAAAGAAAAGAACATAAGTACCTTTGTTTCTACATGGAGATCGCTTCTGAACTTTGTGCTTGAGGTGGGGAAAAAATGAAACTATGATTTCGGGTTTTACCAATTAGATTGACTGGTGTTTATAGAAATGGCTAGTTTATATTACTATGGAAAAGCAAAAAGTTGTGGTCTGGTGTTAATGCTTTATTTTGCTGCAACAGAGGGAGTTGGAAGTCAATACTTCCCCCCCCCCCCAGCCCTTCCTTACTTCTCTTTCTCCCCTTTCCCCTCACTGTCTCCCTATTTTACATCTTATTTTATAACCTAATAAAATATTTTTTTAAAAAAGAAAATGAAAGATTTATGCTGTCAATGATCAAAATAAGACAATATTTCGAAGATTCATCAAAATTGAGTGGAGAGTAATAAATTCATGATCTTATATATAGCTATAGATATTAGATGAAAACTAACCAGATACCCTAGAATAGGATGAGATATTTACTTATCTCTCTTGTGAATAAACCCAGTTGAAAAAAGGGAGATGTACTTTTGAATAGACAAGCATAGGATTTTATTCTAATATGAATGCAATTATGTAGTACAATTTGTTGCAACCATCAAACCAAATCTCATTCTTCTTCATATGATCCTCTAGAAAAAGTAATTTATTTGGTGTGTGTTTTTTTTAAAAAACTGTCAATATCTTTGCTTCCAAAGATTAGAGCAATTTCCAAGGGTAATTTCCAATTTGGAAGAAATGTTACCATAAATCACGGGAGCATATTGCAGGGAGAACAGGATTTGAATTTGCTCCAGTTTGGCATCATATAGCAAGATTTTGATCATGGCCTTTGCAAGGTCAGATCTGCAGCCGTATTTGACAAGCCAAAGATGGAGACATGAACTGATCTCATTTGAAGACTACAGTAGATAACCAATAAACTTAAACTGAATTTAGGAGTGAGATACACCGGGACAATCTTCATCAAACTGATGGGCAACTCTTAGCGCCTAGGAGTAGCTTAATATTTGGCATGCATGAGGCATCTATGGTAGTAACTCAGGTATGCAGTCCTGGGATCTTGTTTTTTTTCCCCTTGATTTTTTTTTCTTTTTGATGAGCTTTGTGGGGGTTTTTTCCCCTTTATTATTTTAAATGTGAAGACTATTTTAACATTTACACTGCAGCTGCAATGTCTCTAAATGGAAGTAATTTGCACTGTGGATTTTTGTCAGCTGTAATCAGAAGAACACTAGAAGATTAAAGAAGAATATATAAAAGCAGAAGCTTTCCTGTTACTCAGAGTTCCTCTCTATAAAAGATGTTTGAGGCTGGGATAGACCACCTGGTGCCCACAGATACCTGGATTATAATGGTTACATCCCTTGCCCTTGAACATGTTAGCTCAAGTTATTGGGCATTACTCCAAAACACAAGATTGTGTTTCTTTCTTGTTTGCATTGCAGGACAGTTTAGATGCACAACTGGCTTTGACCAATTCTCCGTTCTACTCTCTTATTTCCTATAACCTGAGCAGCTTAAATAGATAATAATGAAAGCACAATCATTGCACCTACATTTCCTGCTTGGTTCTGCTATCTTTCTGTACCTTGCTTTCTTCTGCTAAACCTTTGAAACTTGCCTGTTGGTCCCATCCACAATCAGTTTGAGAGACTTAGAAGGTCTTTTGGAGCCCATCTTCTAGTCTCCTTCCATTATGGCAGTGCTAGGATGGGAAGATGCCCAATGCTTAGGCAACATCAATTGCTGTGCTGGAATTCTCTGCCCTGCATATACTGGCAAATCATCTTCAATATCTGGAGCTACTTTAGCTTTCATAGTTTTCCTCCATGCAACTACCATAGCTGTTGATGTAAAATGGAGGTTTCCAATCCTTTTGTTTTGCCCAGGCCTTCCCGCCAGTACCCTCAGCGAAGTCCTGCTCGAGGCTGTAATTCCTGGCACTCAAGAGCTAAGGCTCCAGTTACATTTGCTGCTGTCATGCAGCCTCTACAAGTGACTGTATTATACTGACAATCTAAAAATAAAAGAGTGAGAAAAAGTATCAAGCCAAAGCAAGAAAGCAAGCAATTAAAATTGGGTGGGGATGAAGAGAACACAGGAGGAAAAATTGCAGGCTACATCGAAAAGACGTTGAGAGGCTCCAAAGAAAATGCGAAAATACCTTGGGTGGTATTTAATTGGAAGTTGTGGGTTCACTGCCTTTTTTCAGTCTGCGGCAGCCATGTGTTCAGTCAAAGTGTTTGTCTAATCTGCATGGGAATCTGGGGAAGACAAATTGAACTGTCAGTCCTGGGACCTTCCTCCCATCCTCCAGTTTAGTCAAGATCAGCTGCGCCTAGTTTTTGGATCTGCTGAAGCTCCTGTTCTAATTTGTTAGTTCTGCAAGCAAATAGGATGCCGTTGTGTGAAAACTTTCTGATTGGCCTTTAAGCGGAGAAAAGAAGCTTTTAGGACTTCTACTGGTAAGTTTTTGTGATTTTTCCAGGTTTTAAAAAAAATAATCTTTCATTGGACCTAAAAATGGAGGATAATTTTGTCTAGAACAGGTCAAAGCTTGATGTGAAAATTACTGATTGGTACAGTGATTAGTCATGAATTACAGGAGCTGGAAAATAACAGGGTAAACTGAGATCAGTTCTGTGTGCGGTTCAGTTCATTTCTTTTCTCCTTGATTTGTTCTCTTGATCACAGTTTCAATTCAGTAAAATCATCTCTTGAAAGCTCAGTTGTTTCATCATTAATGCAGAGTTGTTCCTATGGAGGAGTCATCATTTTTGTGTTAATTAGATTGGTGCTTGAATTTCATACATTGCTGATGGTCCAAGCATAAACTGACACATGCAGGGATGAATGTTAAATAAAAAAAATAGGGGATTTTTTTTTGAGGGTGCCTTCTTGCCTTATAATTTCAATAGGGACTTCAACAGGGTTGACTATTACTTATAAACAAGTTTCAAATCTCTTGAATACTTTTTCACTAGGAAAGTGATTGAAATAAAATGGATGCCTACCAACAGCTCTTTATCCAAAGCTTAATTTGAACAAGTTGGAGAGCCTTGGATATTTATAGCAGCCATTTATTTATGAACAGGCTGCATTTCCTTCTATAATAAATGCTCTGATCATTAAAATTGTGGCTGACTCTTCCAGGATGAGGCAATGGCTTCAGTCTTAATGCTCATTTTAAATATTTGTTTTTAAGAAAAACCAATCTAAAGATGCTGGCAAAATACATGTTTTTTCTGGACAAAATCCTAAATATGGTCCAGATAAAACAAGGTAGGGAAACTCCTTGTTGTGGAAAAATCACAGTTCGGTAGAATAGGCAGAAATCAGTGATTTGACTCAGGGCTAAGTGAGATTGGGGGTTGATGACAGTGACAGGACAATAGGTGTATTCAGATACCAAAGATGTGATCTGGAAAACAAGAGAAGGACATAGGTATAAATCATGGAATCCTCGGTGTTCAAGCTTCAAAATAATGATGATTGTTTTTAATCAATTGCTAAATACTAGAAGGTCTCTGCTATCACAAGCTACCTGTTGATAGGCCTTCTATGCTCTTTAAATTGGACTTCTTTTGGCTTTCAAATACTGTAGGGTGACAGATTGGGTTTAATTCACACGTGATAATAGGCACTTTGTATGTTTATACTTAAGCTGGTTTGATTACAGAAAGTGTATTTTAAGAGTCCATTGCATTGGTCATCACTGTTAACTAGATTCATAATTCTGAAGGGGTTTATTTCTCTTTGATCATTATTATTGGAGTGATAAATAATCAGCTTTGCACTGAAATCAGTATTTTAACAGAGGAGTGGAATTAGATTTATTAGAACCTTAGTTGTATAGATAGGTGCCCAATATAAATAGGTCTAAGTTGTCATTAAATATTAAGACCACTAGTGTTACAAGTGGCCATCAATAATTATTATTATATACACAAAAATGTGAAATCATAACTGCCAGTTCTTTAGTTGGTGTTGGCCTTCATATGCACTGTATTTTCCCAAGAACCTAGGATATTATAATGGATTAGCATAGCTTATGTGCAGATCTAGTCCAATTGAAAATTTTGCCAATACATAGATTTTCTAAGTGTCATCCAAGACTTTTTGGTATGGCACCTAACGCGCTGATATAATTATTGTTATAATCATAGGAAGCATACTTTAGATACTATTCGTTCACAGTTTAGGAACAATATTGCTTACCTGTCCATGCTTTGAGCTTCTTGAAAGCACCTGTTTACACAGTGTGAAACAGACTGCTGGACTTTGTGTCTCAACCCAATCCAACAAGATCTTGTCCTGGAATTCACTACTATGGCATTACTAGGAGATGATCATTGAACTTCTGCTTAAACAACTCCAGCAAAGGAGCATCTAACTCACTCCCAGGCAATCTGTCCCATTGTTGAACAGTTCTTACTATTAGGGCTTTTTTCCTAGTGTCCAAATAAAGTTGAGAGTGTGGTGGTGTGACAGCTTCCCCAGTACCGGGTTTATCTAGATCCGTTCCAGTCAGGCTTCAGGCCTGGGTACAGCACGGAAACGGCATTGGTCACGTTGGTCGATGATCTCTGGAGGGCTCGGGACAGGGGTTATTCTTCTGTCCTGGTCCTATTAGACCTCTCAGCAGCTTTTGATACCATCGACCATGGTATCATGCTGCACCAGTTGGAAGAGTTGGGGGTGGGGGGCACCGTGTTGTGGTGGTTCTCCTCCTTTCTCTCCAACCGGTCACAGTCTGTGTTGGCAGGGGGGCAGAGGTTGACACCGAGGCGCCTTGTATGTGGGTCCTCTCACCCCTTCTGTTCAACATTTATGTGAAGCCACTGGGTGAGATCATCCGTGGTTTCGGGGTGAAGTACCATCAGTACACTGATGACACTCAGCTGTATGTCTCCACCACGGACCACCCCAATGATGCACTTGAAGTGATGTCCTGGGGCCCAGAGGCCGTGCAGATCTGGATGGGGAGAAACAGACTCAGGCTCAACCCATCCAAGACTGAGTGGCTGTGGTTTCCGGCATCCCAATATAGTCAGTTGGTGCCATCACTGACTATTGGGGGCGAGTCGTTGGCCCCCACGGAGAGGGCTTGCAACTTGGGTGTCCTCCTGGATTCATGGCTGTCTTTAGAAGAGCATTTGATGGCTGTGGCTGGGAGGCCTTTCTATCAGGTTCGCTTGATCCGCCAGTTGTGTCCCTTTCTGGATCGGGACTCCTTACGTATGGTCACTCATGCCCTCGTCACTTCCCGCCTGGACTACTGTAATGCTCTCTACATGGGGCTCCAACTGGTCCAGAATGTGGCCGCGCGGGTGGTTATGGGAGCAATGTGGCATTCCCATGTAACACCTCTCCTGCATGAGCTGCACTGGCTCCCGGTGGTCTTCCGGGTGTGCTTCAAGGTCTTGGTTATCACCTATAGACCGCTCCATGGCTTAGGACCTGGGTACTTACGAGACCACCTTCTGCCACCAGTAGCCTCTCACCGGCCAGTACGCTCCCATAGAGAGGGGCTCCTCAGGGTGCCATCGGCCAAACAGTGTTGACTAACGGCCCCCAGGGGGAGAGCTTTCTCTGTGGGGGCACCTGCCATTTGGAATGAGCTCCCCCCAGAGATACGGAGGATCCCGGATTTACGCACTTTCCGCTGTGCCCTCAAGACCTTTTTATTTCAACAGGCTGGCCTGGCCTAACTTCCTTTTAATTGTTAATTTTAAATTTGTTTTAAAACAATAGGGGTGTTTTAATCTGTATGGGCCAAATTATTTAATGTGCTTTTACATTGTTTTTTAAATTTTGTATTATGTATTATCTTTTGGCTGTTCACTGCCCTGAGTCCTTCAGGAATAGGGCGATATATAAATCCAAAATAAAGTAAAGTAAAAAGTCTACCTCTTTGTTAGACCTTGTACTATCTTCTGGAACAATCCTGATCAAATCTGCCGATCTTACCTGACAATCCATAGATATTCAAAGGCAGCTGTCTGAGATACTCTTGTGTCTCCAGCCCTAAAGTTTAGCTATTGTATCTAGGTTGGAAAAATCCAGATGATCACTTGACAGCACTTGAGAGACATTCAGTTTTTGGAGATTCTCACCTATATCCATTTCTCCTACATTTTTCTTTACAGGCTTTTTATCAACTTGGGACATGACATCTCTTTGGGACATGACATCCCTAGACATGATACAATTTGTCAATATTCTTCCTAAAATGCAAAACCCAGAATTGGATTCAATATTTGGAGTATATTCTGAGGATGAACAAATATTCCTCTAATATTTACTTTTATATCTTATATTATATTTTTATATTTTTGACATTTACTTTTTTCAACTGAATCACATTTTTAATCACACCACACAAAAACAATTATTTCCATCCACATACTGTGTAAGTGTATACATACACACACACACACACAATATCCATAGATATGTTTGTGTGTAATATACACATACATTACCAATATGTATTGCCACAGGGATAGGGCAAGTCCTGAGTGATAGACCGAATACTACAACTTGCAAGCTGTAATTAATTGCAAACACAGCAATTAATGCATGATGCATTAATTCTCTTTAACTCTTACAGAAAAAAATTACTTCTTTTGTTTGATGGTAGTTGGTATGATCTTGGGAAAGACTAACCTTCGACCTAAACCATTTTCACCAGTGGTCTCATTAGTTTAAGCATGGGAATTCTGAATCCCAGGACAATGTTTACAATGCTTAACGCATTGTAAGCCGCCCTAAGTCTCCGGAGAAGGACGGCATATAAATCAAATTTAAAAAAAAATATGTTTCCCTTGAATGCATTTATATCCTCATTATGTTTCTAGGCAGGTTACTATAATTGGGTAGCAAAAATGTGGATGGCCACTAGATGGTAGTATTCAGGTTTTCCTATTCCTGTACTGCCATCTGTATCAGCCACTCAGATTGTTGCAACCTAGAGAGGAGACATACTTTAGGATGGATAGACCAAGAGTGGAGTTCAAATCCCATTTGCTTCTTGCATGTTTTCTTTATGAATGCTTCCAGCAAGCTAATATTTGTCTCTGTGGTATCACTATGGTTACTTGCATTCCATTGTTTACAGGACACATTTCAAGCATTGAAAACTTTTCACATATAGTGGCCGTTTTTTCACACAACCTGTTATGCATTGAGTTGCTTCTTGATTGTTTATTAAATTAATTACCATTATCTGGATCTATACAACACACCTCATTACAATTATGTTGTCATTCAGGAATTCTTGCTACCATCTGGTAACTTAGTCAAACTAATGCAAGTAAGTTATTGCTACAGGCTTCTGAGTAACTGTATGTAAGCTAACATTTGAGTCACGTAATGAGTCATTGTTTTATGCTGTTTATGAATGCTTTAAACAGAAAAGATATTCTTGGTAGGAGCACAATGTGACTACTGAAATAGGTGAGCAGGGGGAAAAATTCAGTGTGTTCAGAAACTCACATAGTAAACTTTGAGAGGCTTCAGGAACCATTTCCCTTATTTTCTAGACACTATATGAGCTGCCTAAACGGCTCATTTTTATCAATAATCAAATAATGGTGGGCTTCAGGGAAGTCAGGAATCCATATCTGAAGGCTGATAATTTTTCTCAGCATAGATGGTTAAATTATTCCTGCTATGGTCTTGATAATTTTAACAGCTACCAAGAACAAGGACATTCAGCATGCAATATTTTTCCTGACATGCAGATTTTGTGCTAGTGGAGTACCTGCCAATTTTTGCTATTATATTATTCATCTATGAAGGAACGGCCCTTTCAGAAAACAAAGCTGGCAAGCTCATGTCTGCAGTGTTCCAAAGTCCTTGGAATGCTGAATTACATCACCGTTTTATATCATACTGAGTAGAGCTCTTTGGTGATTGGCAAGGTCGGGAGGTGGGAAAATCAGACCAGTATCAGTTTTACTGTAGTCATCTCATTTAAACTCCTGGGTCTGAGGTTATTTTCCAAAGACATTCTGGCGGTGTTGCAAGGTAAGAATTACAATCGTTTGCAGAAATAACACACTATAGAATATGCACTTCATTCCAGATTCTGCATTCCAAAATCTGGCTGCAAAAATTCCAAGAAAACCCCAAATTAAGGTGTGAGAAAGAGACTGAAGGTTATAACAGGGTATGCTTTGTTTGTAAGCAAAGCCTACAAGCTGTGACTGCATTTGAGATGCTAAACCAACATTCTAGCTGAGTAGTAAAAAAAGTTTTATTTGGTAGTTCCAATAAGTGCAGTTTGGATAACGCACTAAGCAAATCATTAAAAGGAAGTACCAGCAAGAGTATCCAAGCAGCAAGCTCTGATAAATTGTGGCATTAATCATGCAAATTGTAGGCATATCTCATCTGGAGTACTGTTAACAATGCATATCAGCTTCTCCCAGAAGTGTCATACTACAATTCCAGTGTTCCCCAGCTCTTCAACCAAGATACTACCCAGATTAAACTGTTTGAAATTGTTGACCAATGCCTTTAATGAAACACAAATGAAGGCTGCTTAGAGAGATGTGCAACATGTGTCTTCTAGAAGTTTTGACCATAATCTATCATTCCTCATCAATAGTTCTAAATGAGATGCAAGTTCAATATCTGGAAAGTGCTTACATTGCTCAACTCTGGGTTGGAGGATGGGAGTTCAGTCCAATAAGTTCACCCAATGAAAGGAAGACCATAGTATATGGTTCCTTAAGTTTTCTTTTTTGCATTAAAATCCATAAAGTTTCTTTTAAACCTCTGAAATTAAAGGAATAAGTTTCCTTCTTTCTGATGCTTCAAAACTTCACAGTTTAAAAAAAAATGGTTTACAGACCCATTACAAGGAGTAGACATACATGCTTTCTTCTTACCTGATAAGATTGGCTTTACTTGAATGCAACAAGCGCTAGCGATGGCCCTCTGGCAGTCATTTTAGGTGTTGTCAACTCCCAATCTAGTCAGCAGTGGTAAGTTAGGAATTCTTTGGGTGTATCAGACACTTAATTTAGCTCTGGGCCTGTGAGAGGAAAAAATACAGGTTAGTTTAGGAGTTCAAAAGGGAAAGAAATGCAATATAATTGGATCAGGTCATTATGATAAGTTGTCCTGAAACCCGCTGAACTGCATTCTGGGTCTTGGGACACTTTCCAAATTCCAGGAGAAGAAAGAGGAAGGGCGATGAAAACTGTGGAGGAGTTGCCTGCAGTGCCTCAGTTTGGAAACAACAGGAGCCATTTTTAGTTCCAAACAGGGAGCCGTAGGATTAGGTTACTGCTGCATTCAGGCAAAAGGCAGGCTAACATTTTTTGCTTGAGTCAGCGTCAAATGCGAGGTTGCATTGAGAAACAGCTGTTCACCTGAGAA
Source organism: Ptyas mucosa (assembly GCA_012654045.1). Taxonomy (NCBI): domain Eukaryota; kingdom Metazoa; phylum Chordata; class Lepidosauria; order Squamata; family Colubridae; genus Ptyas; species Ptyas mucosa. The sequence goes on from WNWU01000041.1 coordinate 5,526,107, forward strand.
ATGCTCTCTGCTTCAAAGGTGGTGGGGGATTACTTGTAATGGTCATGCTTTGCAGCCATGACAGTACAGGTTTTGTGGAATGTGCCTGTGGTTTTCTTTTCAAACTTTTGTTACATGCCAGGCTGTCTGGCTGGGAATGGAACTGAACGCTATCTCTTCTACGCAGACAATCTACTTTGTACTTAATTAGTACAGCAGCCTAGCAAGAATATTATAATTAAAGGTTTTTTCCAGACATGGGTAATAAGCAGTGCTCAATTATTTTTAAATGTAGTATGTATACGTGTGATTTGCAACATTAAAAAAAAGAAGTCCCATTGTGCCAAAGAATGCAAGATGACAGAAATAAAGAAAAGAAAATCCATAAAGGTGTTTTGCTAGCTGAACTAAATGTATAGTTCAGTACGGGAGTCAAGGAAGAAGGAAATAATAATATTTGGATAACCATTTGTCTGAAGTGGTGTAGGGTTTCCTGCCTGGGCAGGGGGTTGGACTAGAAGACCTCCAAGGTCCCTTCCAACTCTGTTATTCTATTCTATTCTAATATTTCTTTTTAGATAAAAATGTTAAAAGGGGCCAAGAGGTTTGCCACTTGGCTCAAAAAGTTTACACAAAGTAATTGTCCACCATTTTAAAGAACTGTATGACTTGCAGGATCACATCTGCATTGGTCACCAGAACCAGAGATTTAGTCTTCCAAGTTTTCAGACTTGTGTTGGAGCCGATCCTCGGGGAACTTCTCTCTTCCCAGAATGTGAGAGAATCTGGCAAGAGAAAAGTTCCCTGAGAATGGGCTCCAGCACAGGTCCGAAAGCTCAGAAGACTAAACCTCTGGTCCAGGTGACCAACTCAGATCCTGCCACCTTATCCTGGAAAACACACACACACACACACACACACACACACACACACACTTTCAGTTGTATGAGTGGATGATGTAATTAGCTTATGTAATTAGTATATAATTTTAAAACTGAAAGTGATGCCACAAGATTACTTTCCCCCAAAATAATTTATAAATGTCAGTGGTAATAGCAAGGATTTCCATTCCTCTTCTTTTCTCGCAAAGAAAATTTCCACAATGTAGGGTTGGTGACTAATCAGCAATACAATAGAAGGCTACAGCCAATTCTTTCGCCTTTAATAGGCAATCCAATCTGCCTAAGATAAACATCTTATAGCAGGGTGATAAACGTTATCTATCATCTGCTAATGTCTCTGGATCATGTGCTATTAAAGGAACAATGACAGTTTGATAATTGGCAACCCAAATTCAACTCTGCATGTTCCTGCATGTTCCCAGCTCCATTCTAATTTAAATACTATAATTCCTGTGTTCAGACAAGACATTAAAACACAGGCAAATGAACTTCATTATTCCTTAGCAAAATATAAGATTTTTTTTTAAAAAACCACACACATTAATGAAAATTAACGTGCTGTATGAATCCAGCCAATCATGACTGTTATGTCAGAGAGGATGGCCATTGTAGTCTGCTGCCAGAAGGCGTCAGGTATAAAGCTGCATTGTTCAAAATCTTTACAAAGTGAATTGAATTCTCCTCAACTGAATAACAACTGAGTGCTTATACTGTAATAATACAATTTTCTGAAAATCTCACCTGATTTATGAAGACCTCAGAACTAATGAACTATCTCTGCTTATCATTTCTAAATTCTATAACCTGCTGCTTTTGATATGAATGAAAGATCATGTGGGAATTTTCTTCAGCAATGGTGTTTTAAGCTGTTACTCATTTGCTGCTTTTCAGTAGCAAGTCATCCTGTTCAGAGGTGGGTTTCAGCAGGTTCTGATCAGTTCTGGAGAACCAGTAGCGGAAATTTTGATTAGTTCGGAGTTCCGGTAGTAAAAATTCTGACTGGCTCCTCCCCCATCTATTCTCTGCCTCCCAAGTCCCAGCTAATCAGGAGGAAATGGGGATTTTCCAGTAACCTTCCCCTGTATTGGGGAGGGAATGAAGATTTTGCAGTATCTTTCCCCTGCCACACCCACCAAGCCATGCCCACCAAGCCATGCCACTCCCACCAAGCCACACCCACAGAACTGGTAGTAAAAAAATTTGAAACCCACCACTGATCCTGTTCCTTCATGGCTCCAGAAGCAAAATCATCTTTTGCTACCATGAGTTTTGAGGTTCACATACTTTTCTTCCCACATGGAACTTCAGTGAAAAAGGAGTTAATGGGGGACAAGGTTTCTACCCCCACTCACTTCTTCTCCACTCTGTTTTCAAAATCGCTGTCTTCCTCAAAAGAAAAAAAAAGATTGTATTTTTATTTTCCACTTTTTATAGCTCACAGAAATCAAAAGACTCCAAGTGGTGGTGGTGGTTACAACAAATTAAAAGTATAAATGCAACAATAAAATAAATCATAATTATTAAACCAACAGAAACAAGAGATCATTAATAAATCACTCCACCCCCAAGTTGGACGTCAGTAAAACTTAGCTAGAGTTGAAAGCTTGGTGAAATCAAGTTGCCTCCTAAAAAACATGACGTAAATAGCTTTGCAGATTTCTGGGGATAAGGAATTCTAAAGCTTGCCAAAGTGTGGAGAGCTACAGAAGAAAATCTGTCATATTGTTCACATACCCCTTGTTTGGAGGGCAGAGGCAGGGAGAGCGAGAAGAGGATTTCTTGAAGACAGAATATGGACAGATTCAATTCTCTATTCCAAAGACCTTTAAAAAACTTTTCTCAGTCAAATTGTCCCTTTTGCCAGGATTGTCCATAGTCCTGTAGAGCACCTAGCTCATGTTCTTAGGATAAATGTAAAGGTTCCTCTCGCACATATGTGCTAGTCATTCCCGACTCTAGGGGGTGGTGCTCATCTCCATTTCAAAGCTGAAGAGCCAGTGCTGTCTGAAGATGGTCATGTGGCCGGCATGACTAAACACCAATGCGTACAGAACACTGTTACCTTCCCACCAAAGGTGGTCTCTATTTTTCTACTTGCATTTTTTATGTGCTTTCGAACTGCTAGGTTGGCAGAAGCTGGGACAAGTAACGGGAGCTCACCCTGTTACGCAGCACTAGGGATTCGAACCGCTGAACTGCCGACCTTTTGATCGACAAGCTCAGTGTCTTAGCCACTGAGCCACCACATCCCTTGAGTTCTTAGGATAGTAATTGCTAAAAATGGTTCAGAATAGAAAACCGAACAACACAAGCATGCATATGGTCCCCATATCTGTATAACCTTTACAGCAAAAGCAAGTAATTCTTGTTATTTGCAGGGATTTTATAAGATAATGAATATTATATAAGATAATGGATCATGAGACCTTTGTAAAGCATACTTTACACATGCACAAAAGCCTGTGTTATGCTCATACATTTTGTATGAGCATAACACAAAAGCTTTTGCAAAATAAGAGACAAGCCAAAACACTGTGAATTCATGAAAACATTTATCTTGTAAAACAAAGTTGTACAGTGATCTGATCTGTGCAAAGGTGGGTCACAGAACCACAGATTTGAGTGATCTGCATATTAAAAGAATGGTGGGATTGGACATGATGACAACTGAAATCAAAATTAGAGGACAACACACAACTGTATGCAAGGAACACAAACCACATCACTTTGTTTACAAAAAAAAATGACAGGGCTTCCTAACAGACAGGAAGCAGCAGGTGAAGCTAAGCAGAATCACATCAGATACCTGTAGAATTAGCACAGGGGCCCCACAGTGCTCTCTCCACTTCTCTTCTCTCTATATACCAATGACTGCATCTCAACCAATCCATCTGTTAAACTACTGAAGTTTGCAGATAACACAACAGCGATCTGTCTCATTTGAGACAATGATGAATCTGCATACAGATGGAAGGTTAAACAACTAGCCTCATGGTGCGACCAGAACAATCTGGAACTGAACACACTCAAAACCATAGAAATGGTGGTGGACTTTAGGAGAAACCCTCCCATACTACCACCTCTTACAATACTTGACAACACAGTATCAACAATAGAGACCTTCAAATTTCTAGGTTCTACCATATCTCAAGACCTAAAATGGACACCTAACATCAAAAACGTCATCAAAAAAGCACAACAAAGAATGTTCTTTCTGTGCCAACTCAGAAAGCTCAAACTGCCCAAGGAGCTGCTGATACAGTTCTACAGAGGAATTATTGAGTCTGTCATCTGCACCTCTATAACTGTCTGGTTTGGTTCTGCAACCCAACAAGACAGATACAGACTTTAGAGGATAATTAGAACTGCAGAAAAAACTATTGCTACCAACCTGCCTTCCATTGAGGACCTGTATACTGCACGAGTCAAAAAGAGGGCTGTGAAAATATTTACAGACCCTTCGCATCCTGGACATAAATAGTTTCAACTCCTACCAGAAGTTGTTCTGGTGTCCACTGCACACCAGAACAACTAGACACAAGAACAGTTTTTTCCCAAACGCCATCACTATGCTAAACAAATAATTCCCTCAACACTGTCAAACTAGTTACTAAGTCTGCATTACTATTAATCTTCTCATCGTTGCTATCACCCATCTCCTCCCACTTTTGACTGTATGACTGTAAACCTTGTTGCTGGTATCCTTACAATTTATATTGACTGTTTCCTAATATGATTTGATTGCTTATTTGTTCCCTATGACTATCATTAAGTGTTGTACCTTATGATTCTTGATGAACATATCTTTTATTTTATGTACACTGAGAGTGTATGTACCAAGACAAATTCCTTGTGTTTCCACACTAGGCCAATAAAGAATTCTGTTCTGTTCTGTTCTGTTCTGTTCTGTTCTGTTCTGTTCTGTTCTGCATTTCCTCTTTGCCTTAACACAAAGATGGGTTACCTACCTTCTGTTTGGGGAGGACAGGAATGAATGACATTATCCGCAGCATGCCACCAGCATGCTGGGAAGCCAGCCTCCACCAAAGTTTTCTAGTTCTGTATTAAAAGCATGTTTTTCCCATTCTGGTCCATCTGCTGCACTATGTTCTATGTTTTCTTTCAGTGGACTGGTGTGTGCTTTGGTAGACATGTGGCAAAACATTTTGACAGAACACTCTGGAAAATATAGATTTGCAGTTGCTTACTTACAGTACCAAAGACTGGAAGGTCTCATCAATCAGTCCTGAACCAAATAGAGACTGATTGCTCTCTTGAGGCAGTGATCAGTAAATGCAAACTCACAAAATTTACCCATGCAAGTTGAAAGATGAAGAACTAAGGGGAAAAAATACAATTATGCTTGGTAAGGTTGAGAAAAGAATATTATAATATTGCTAATTACATTATAAATGGAACAGTTCAACAATTCTGAGCACATTACTCAAAATACATTCTTGTCTCCCCACCCCCATTTTCTCTTATTTTGACCCTATCCAAGAACAGCGTCAACATATGTAAAATCTGTTATGTTTCACCCTTTGGTATGAAGTTAAGTGACCTGTTACTGGTGTGAATAGAATGTGTTGGGAGATGTGGCTATCTCTTTGTCCTCCCCATTATCCCTTTTGTTTCTTGAGTACTCTTCACCTTTCTTGTCTTCCTAATTTTGATGTCATCTTTTCTCCAGGCTTCCAGACAGAAAGCAGTACTACTTCACTACTTGGGGAGGAAGAAGGAATGTGTTTTTTATTTGACAATTTTGCTGCAATTGTCATTTCCAATCACATCCCTTCCCTCTTGAAATAAGAGAGGTGGATACCCACATCTAGTTGGCTTCAGATCTTCAACTCTGCAGGAATTAATTGCAAACTACAACAGAATTGGCTCCCTCCTCTCTGGGAGTACTTCTACTCTAGTGCCTTCCCATATACATTTCCCATTCTTTTAACCCGGGGAAGGCCCAAATGAGTTGTGGGAAGAGGACAGGCAAAGGAATTTAGAGAAGGTGGTGACCCTCCTGATGGAGTATTTAGATTGGCAGATGTATTCCCCAATATCTAGTATCATTCTAAAGAGGGAAGGCATCAAGGACAGTTGACAAAACCACCCCCCTCCCTTGTCTATAATAAGGAGCAACCTCACTAATCAGGATAAGCCTGTTTCACACTGACTTCAGATAGACTCAATAGAGATTGGACAGAAATTGATAATGGGGCAATTAATTTTATGTTAGCATTATTTTATGTCAGCTCAAGGATGGTGAATAGCACTTCAACTCAGTAGTAAGGGAAATTCCAAACTGCCTACATTTTGAAAGAAGAAAGTACAGAAGTGTAAGTAACCTTTAAGATACCCTCAGCATTCGATCCTCTTCAGCATGGGTCAATGGCTGTAGTTGATTACAGCTCACAGCATCCCCAGTTCATGGTAAAAAGCTAGAGATGATGGCTTCTGTTAAGGATATTCTTGGCTCATAACCGATGTTGTGGGTTACTGAGCAGAGTACCCCTTGAGTATGCACATGAAAGTGGCTGAGAATGAATAAACACAGTTAATATACTGACACACTGAGTTGTGGTAGTTTTTTACTTTTTAGAAAAAAGTAAAGCAAAGTCCAGTAACAATCCAAGTCATACACAGATAGGGCGATAGTTAAAATATCAATTCAGGGATATTCCAAGTACAAAGGCTTCTTACCAGTTGTTGTCATTACACAATAAAACAGTTCTTCTTGAGTTTCAAACAGGAACAAGTTCAGTATTAAAACATTCAATAAATAGTAGAACGCAACAAGTAGCAATGATCAAACAGTGATCATACAGAGAGAATAGGTAGATAGTAACAGCAAATAAGCAGATAAAATGGTGTAGTGTTCACAAGCCATGATTCAGGCTTCCTCTTAAGTACATTGGCTACAGAGCTTAGCCAATCAGATACAGGATGATGCAATACAGTCTTAAAGCAATATAATACCTTTTGACAAACATGTATTGATAGTTTATATATTGCCTGACCAACTAGTTACACAATAGCCATTTCCTAGCAGCTTCTATTTCTTTTTCCAATTGGCTCTAAAGGACCTATCCGGTCCAAACAGCCAACAGGGACAGCTTGTCAAACAGCCATTAAAAAAGGCTGTGGAGGAGAGCCACACACACTGTTCTATTAGCATCATTGTTTATTTATTAAAAGTAATTATGCCACTTCTCATCATAAGAAGTCCTGAATGAGTTTATGAAATTGTTATAAAATAAAACTAAAATGTGACAGAGCAAAAGGATCCATTAAAGTATCAGGAGGAGTTAACATCAAATGTCAGTGTGAGTTAGAAATGTCCTAACTTTCCATATTGGGGCTTGGTGTGCTGCAGAAGACAGGTTGCCTTAATGGACAAGATCACCATGCTGAAGGCTTGCCTTCAGATTACTGTGAATTGCAATTGGCAGGCTACAGAACAGCTGTCAGTCAAATGAAAAGGCTGACACAAAAGCAGCCCAAACTGTAGGTGATGTCATCCTTCTTTCTTGGCATTCTAAAGGATGTTATAACACAACTATGTTACATTACTCACTTGATCTAACTATTTGCACAGCCCGTGGTTGTCTTACTGGAACCAGATTTTGAGTATCACTCTGTCCTTCATGCACTAAAACATGATTTATTGAGTCATTTGAAATACAATCTCCCAATACTTCAGTATTAATTCTATTAACATTGGCAGCTGGTTTGTTATGGGGTCTGGCCTATATAGCAAGCCTAGTATTTACTCTGCCTTGTTCTTTTTTGGCGAGTCCTGTCTAAAAATTCATTTTTATAAAAATTAATTTTCATTTGTATAAAAGCAAAACAGCCATGACAGAATGCAAGCCAAGCCAAAAGTACAATGAAAGTTGTACTTAGTGAAGTTTGATTTTTTTCTTTCCTTTACTGATCCAGCAGGGCAAGAGAAAATATAATCAGGAGAAAAAAACCTTTTCACAAAGCTTTTGGGCAGATAAAATCTTTCTTAAAAAGACTTAAAAATAGCATTAGGCAAAAGATTCCTTTATAGATATACTGTAAATAAAGGCATTGTGTTATTTTAATGCATATAAATATGCTCAAACTGATTTATTTAAACTTATTGATATATTTTATGAAGACAGTGGAATACCGTACATTTTCTGCAGAAACGTCTAAGAGGTAGTGACTGGAAGGCAGCAATTAGATATACTGAATTACAAGTCTCATCATTCCAAGCCAAATTACTTGTCAGTTTATGCTACAATCCAGATCCCAGGCCTTAATCAATGCTTTATACTAGTGTTTCTTAAAGTGTGGTGCTAGGATTCCTGAGGGGTCCCTCAAGATCCTTTCAGAGGTCTGTAAAATCAAAATTATTTGCAGCCTATGTTTAAAAATAATACAATATTAAAATTCCATCAAAGAATCAATTGTTTTAATATGGTAAATATTGTTACATATAACCCATAAAAACAAAAGCCCTTTTGGGACACTCCATAATTTTTAAAAGTGGAAAGGTGGACCGAGAGAAAAAAATTAAGAAACACTGCGCTACATGCCATATATTCACATCATGACTTTCCTCAAAGACGTCTTAAGGTACCATTGATGATGCTCCCTTTTTCATTTTAATTTTACAATATTCCTTTCTGAGGCAGGTTTGATTCTGAAAAAACTGATTCACCAGGGGGTTTATTTGCTTTAATGACTTTGCTTGTTGAGATTAAAGTTGTCCTTTATTCAATAAACAGTGTTAATAGCACCTGAATGACATTCGTAAGCTTTGTTATAATCACTAGAATTTGTATTATTTAACACAATTAAAACTTACTCTTGGCCATGCTGGGATTGCTGCTGGACATTGTAGTTCAGTTAGAAGGCTCCCTGCTTTAAGAAATGGATAGAATAAAGTTAGAACACCCCGCAAGGAAGAAAAATTAAATTAAGATTAGAACAAAATCTGCAAGAAGCTCAATTGTTTTTTTGATTTGTGAGAATAATATTATTGGTATACAATAATACACTTTCTTTTTTCTATGCCAAAGTCATTCACTTTTTTATTTTTAAATAAAAGTTTACACATTAGTGGATCCTTGCACATCTACCTGTTCGCAACAGAATTAATAGAACCTCCTCTTGGCAACCTTGTCTATCACTAGTGCAAGGTTTCCTGTCTCTGTCTCTCATCCCCTGGCAATATTTTTTGAGATGATAAATTGCTGTGAGAAAAACAAACATTAAAGGAAATGATGTCTTCATCTTTGGGAGCAGCTGATCCTCTGTCAGCATTTGTGGTTTTCATCTTTTGCAGAGCTGTAAACAAATTGGGTCATGGTTCTATTATTTCAGTAAAAAAATAATGGCAGTAAAAAATAATGGCATGCTGTTAAAGGGCAATTAGTAATCATGTTGACCTTGACATGTCCAGATCTCTAGGTTTACGTTAGCAGAAATATATTGCCAAAAAATACCCCATGTGGCTCAGTAGTTAAAAACAAAACAAAACCCTGGGGTGGTTGCAAGCTGTCCAGTCATTTTGTATGGCTGGTATGTATGTAGGACTTGCAGATACTAAGAAGTAGGGCTCTTCAGTGCTTGGAAACCAGTTTGAAAATGTGCTTTGGAATGGTGCAGGGATAGAAACCGAGCACCTATCTTTATCTCTTTAAAGCAGGGGTGTCAAACTCAAGGCCCAGGGGGTGCTTAGATCTGGCCCCCAGGGCCGCCCTGGAAACAGCGAAGGACTGGCCTGCAGTGCCTCTGCCAGAAAAAATGGAGTTCGGAAGGGCTGCGTGCTCCATTTTCACTGGCAGAGGGTTGCAGGAGGCCATCCTAGCCAAAAACAGAACTCATGAGGGCCATGTGCGTACCACCCAAGCTCTGTTTTCACTGACAGAGGGTTTCAGGAGCCGTCCCAGCAGAAAATGGAGTTTGGGAGCCTGGCAGAGTGCTCAGGCCACCACAGGCGGCCCCGACATGAGTGTTGTCAAGCTGACCATGCCACCCCCCCAGCCAAGCCCTCCCCCCCAACACTCCCCGAGGTCAAACACAACCCTGATGTGGTCCTCAATGAAATTGAGTTTGATACCTCTCCTTTAAGGCAACCACATGTTTTCCTGGGACAATGCAACTAGTTGAGGTGAGATAGGTGACAAGTAAAATTAAATAAATTAGTTGATGCCTTTATTCCATCATTGCTCTATAAGGCCACCTTCAACTACCATCCTTGTTTTCTTCTGAATTATTCCAGGCCCTCACTCATCCTCAAAGCTTCCCCATTCCTTCAGAAGCCTCAGGCCATTCCTTAAAGAACAGTTCAAGTACTAAGTCCTCCTATAAGTGCTCCGCTGATTGCACTATCAGAAAGCAGCCCCCTCATGTCTAGTTTCCACTAAGCTCTTAGTTGCACACAGCCACCAAAAAGCTGGATACAAGGTTTATTCCACCATTTCCTGTGATAGCACAGTTGTACTTGAAGATACACCTGGTTTTCCATCATTTTCTCCTGTTTTGAGAATAATCTCCCCACCCCTTACATATCTCAACCTGTCAGGTCCTCCCAGCTAGATAAATAAGGGGACAGGTTTTAAGATAGAGATAGGAAGCTCGCTTCCCGTTATTCAGGATACTGCTTATAAGCGCTATGTGCTTAGAGCTCAAAGCATTGTTAGAGACCCAACAAACCCACTTTACGGTCTGTTTCTGTTGCTCCCCTCTGGGAGGAGGTTTTGAAGTATTTCTAGCAGGACTACCAGATTCTGTAACAGCTTTGTTCCCTATGCCATCCATCTGGTAAACTCACAAGATTCATTTTTCTTGCCATGTACATGTATGCAATATGCATCCTAACTAGTTGTTTCTCCATGTCATATAATATACGTGGGTATGTGAATATCACAGAGAAGTGTCAGGTGTTATGCATGCATCTCTCCTCACCTTCTTAGCCATTTCCATTTTACAATACCTTTGTAAGTACAACCCAACTGAGTCATCACACAAAAAAGTTTCTTCAGAGACCAGTAATTCTCATATTTGGGAGGAAGGGGGTTGGAGAAAGAGGGGAATTCAGGGGATTGATGGCTGAAGAGAGAATGCAGAGGTATTTACTCAGTGCCTATCAGTCTCTTAGGAAGGTTTCCATTCAACTCAGGTTTAGACCTGCCTGGATGGCATCAATGGGTTCTGTAAGCTGACTTGTCTTTTTCTGGCTCTGGATTAGCTTGTTTGAAAACCAGAGGAGTGCTGTTTGGTTTTTTTTCTTACGCAATACCGGAATTGTGGTTGGTCTGTTGTCTCACTGGTGGGAGAGAGGGTGAACTCTGCCTTTTATAAATTTAAACACGTTGCTGTATTATAGGGATTCCTGTTATGTAGAGGTAACTTACACAATACTGAAATTACAACACAGTATCCAATGCTAAACAACTCTGTTTTTGTTTGTTTGATGATTCAGGAGGATACATTTTCTCCATACTCTAGAAATCATTTTTATAAATTTAAACTGGGAGAGACTATCATAAGGTCTGCCGACATTAAAACATGTGCTCCAGTGGTGGATTTCAAAATTTTTTACTACCGGTTCTGTAGGTGTGGCTTGGTGGGTGCGGCATGGCTTGGTGGGCATGGCTTGGTGGGCATGGCATGGTGGGCATGGTAGGGGAAGGATACTGTAAAATCTCCATTCCCACCCCACTCCAGGGGAAGGTTACTGGAAAATCCCCATTTCTTTCTGATCAGCTGGGACTTGGGAGGCAAAAAAGAGATGGGGGTGGGGCCAGTCAGAATTTTTACTACCAGTTCTCTGAACTACTCAAAATTTCCGCTACCGGTTCTCAGAACTGGTTAGAACCTGCTGAAACCCACCTCTGATGTGCTCTTTTAATTTGTGGAATTGAGTGAAGTGCCTCAATGGAAAATCCCTGGATTATTCAGACAGGGATTTAGGTGATTTTTTAAAAAAAAAATCTGCAAAAAAATAAATACATTTATTTTGTTACTATGGCATGTGATAGACCTCTAGTTTTGTTATAATGAGACTAAACTATCTCTGAAACAACTCAAAGTTAGAACAATTCAGAGGTTCCATTAGTTACAAATTGTGTGATGATTGTGTGATAACATCTTCCCAACCTGCTGTGCAATCCTGGGCTCTCTCATTCCCTTTATGGATCACTTTATGCCTGACCAATGAATGCTACATTTGCAGAACAATATGGCTTGTTCTAAATTGCTTTGAGTATTGGTATAAACAACAGTTATACCTTAGATACAACAGTACATTAAATGATTAGTCTTTGCTGAGGAGGAGTAATCAATGGTATATACTTATCCAAAAGATTTCAGCAATCAATGATACATACTTATCCACAAAAAAAAGACGAGGGTTTATTTTTCTTGAATAATTTACCTTCAAAATGGAGGATCATCTTAAGCCTTTATCACCTTGCACCTATATCCATTGCATATATTTTTAGATAATACACTGTTACATAATATACCCCAATGATTAATTGTTCTGTTGCCTTAGCTGATGGATTATTACAAGGAATCACTTATAATATTGCTTTCAAACTTGTTTTAGGGAGTCAATCCTTTATTTAGATTTCTCTTCCAATGAATGAGGTTCATCATAGTAATTCATGATAACCTGACTTCTGTAGGTCTCTCCCAGGATTCAAGAACAGGATATATTTTGGATTTGGAATTAAAGTTGGGCAGGTTGGCTGACTCCCTCATTGTGGACAGAAGGTTAAGTGGAACTGTTAACCTGTGTAGAGAACGTATGATGATCTGGTCTGCCTTATATGCTTAAGATCTAGTGATTTCTGTCACTAGCATTGACCTTGCTGTACCAAACTGTTAACTACTTTGAAATATCATCTTCTCTTGAGAAGAGCCTGATCTTGGGTCTTGATTTTCCCTAGTGCCAGATGGAATGGAAATTGTGATACTTGGGTTTATCTCTCTCAAATAAATACACTCTATTTACTAGGTGAAATGGGCAGCATATAAATTTAATAAATTAAATAAATATTTTTCCCCATTAACAAGTATACACAGGACTGCTGTCTTCAAGGCAGGACAAAAGATTTTTTAGTGTTTCTTGCAGTAGTTGTCTTTAATGTTTTTAAGCATGCTAAGCCAATCTTACATACCTCTTCAATTTTATTTTTAAAATTATGGGAAAGTATACTTTAAATACTTAGGGCTTCTTGGGTTCTCCTCCTCCCACCAAAGTTTCGGGGACCACAGTCAGTCACAGTTGTTCACCTCTGCTTTAAGATACTTGCTTTCTATGTGTGTTGAAAATTGCCCCCTGAAGCAATCTTATACTTGTGAAATGTATTACTTCTTTTTCTTGTCCTCAAAATAAATTGTAGAAGGATCAGAATGCAGAGAGCCCTCTCTTTTCTCCTGCTACTTTAGCTTAGAGGTTCTATATTTAACAGTTGTGTAGAACCAGAATCAATGTGGTTTTTACTGGAAGAGCGAACCACTTCAGGGAATTGTGAGCAGTCAGTAAAAATGACAGATTAAATGACGGGGCTGGAAGAGGGAGGGGGGAAGAATCAAGCTAAACCCAAATGAACTACAATATTGTAAAACGCACAGAATGCAATTGCTCAATATAACTTCACTTATGTGCATTAACTCTAATAAACAATAAAACGTCAACACATTTATTCTTCAAGATAAATACATGTTAAAGTTCTGATAAGGGTGGCTATTGCTGAATTTGGATAAGTTTTGGATCTATAAAATTGGGATAGAAACTTTCTCTACACCTAGAAGTTTCCATCTATGAGCGGTTCTGGGCGCTGGAGAAATAATGTCCCCCTCCTTTTTTCTCCCAACAGAATGCATCAGATTACTTTCTTCATTGGCTGCTTGAATAATGTTTGTTTCTATGGTCACCTGTTCTCATCTCACTCAAATAAACAGGGGGAAAGTATTATGTTTATTTATCGTTTTGATTAATTCTGGGCTCTTATTTAGGAACTCATAGTTGCATTTGGAGCTTTTATTTTATTCTCAGAACCATACCCTTCTTTTCTAGACCATAAAGGCTGATTTACATCATATGCTAAAGCAACCCAAACAATAAAATGATGGCTTTAGATAGGAGTGGGTTGCTTTTGTTTGTTTCAGGTTTCTCACGCTGCTTGTGTGCAGGAGAGGCCATAATGGCAGAACTATTTTACATTCACTGTATATTTGAACTTGGTTTTGCTGTTTTATCACGAATATTAACACTTCAAAATATTTTTAAGACCTTACATGGAGACCCGCCCATTTAAATGTTTGGGTCCAAAATATTTAGCACTTGATAGTGGTTTTGATTCTGCTGCCAGATGAACCATTATCTGAGGAAATGGTTACAATTAGTTGCTCCATAAAGTTCTACTTTTACTAGAGACTTGTCAAAGAACATGAGGAATTCACTAAAATTAGGGGTGAGAAGACAAAGAACTAAATATGGCATCCTTCAACAACCAGGTGCTTTCCCAATCTGCATGAACTGATCTGTTCCCAGGCAACTAATACATTAGTCAAGGCTAATGTAAAATTTAAGGCTTGGCTTGTGTTCCTGGGAACAACACAATTTTTCTCCCATGTTGAATATGTGTAAAACCTTAATTAATAGAAGGAAAAATTTGAAAGGGTTTCTGTCTCCCTGCAGATTGAATGCTGCAGTCTAGAATTAGACTGGTTCCTCATTCTAAATAATATATGAATGCCTATAAACAGGTATGGTATATAGGCATTGTATTAGCTAATTCTGTCCTGAGAGTGTTCTCCGTCTACTGCCCTCCAGACATATTGAGATGGCACTCCCAAATTTCCCAACCAATGTAATGCTGACAAGAATTCTGTAAACTGATTTCTTAAGCTTCTCTACTGTTTCAATTATAATTGATTCTAAACTGTGTAGAGCTATGTAAAGAGACATTTAGTGATATTATAAACAACCTTAATACAATAACACAATAAAATAGAAGACAAAAACAAAACAAAACAAAAATAAACTAGCTGATGGCATAACTGACTCAGACATAGACAATGTACCTTGATTTTTGAACACTTTCTGAACAAGAAGGTTTCAATGGTCTCCTGGAAATTTATGAGAGAACGGACTATTCTTGGTCCTGGGAGCAAGCTGTTTCAAGGAGGTGGGTGCCTATAGAGAATTGTAGCCTCTGTGCCCCTCTCCCATCAAAGGTCTCAGTGAGAAATAATGTTGAATAGGAGGGTTCTGCTTTCATGAAATAGGCAGGCAGATTATATCCAGAAGAGGTAGCCTCAAAGATGTAAGCTGAATTAAACTTGCAAACAGACTGGTAGATAATTCAGTTCCCTCAATATTAGTATAACAGTACAGGGACTGATCTCTTATCTGGTGGACACACATATTCTACATCAACTCAATCTTCTGCATGGTTTTCAATGGGAGCCCTATGCAGTATGAATTGCAGCAGTCCATTGACTAACATGGGTATGAGTGACAGTGTTCCATACCCCACTCCAAAAAAGGTCACAACTGGAAGAACAGCTGAAAGTGAACAAAGCTGTTGTCCTTCCTAGCCATAGCTTCCTAGCTTCAGCCTCCCAACTGCTCTTCTAGCAGGAACCATGAGTCGAGGAAAAAAAAAGAACAACTTTAGATTACTTTTCATGATTAGTGCAACCTTGTTATGAGTCAGAAGTTGAACAGTTGTGAAGTCAGGAGACCAGTGAATTAATTGCCACTTGTCTTTCTTAGGTTGAGTTTGAGTTTCTCCACAACCAGTACCTCAAAACATGAAAACATCAGTTAGGACTTCTACTATCTCATCCAATTTGGTTCAGAGTCAAGACATAAGATATCACCAGCATACTATTTAATAAAATGCAGGAAAGAATTGAGCTCTGGAGCATCCCATACTGGAGTTCCTGAGGGCTCAATATTCTCTCTAACCAACCACTAACTGAAATTGCCCCATTTAGGAAGAAGAGAAACTATTAAACATTGATGTCTCTAAACCTAAATTCACAGGAGCACGGTGGCGTGAAAATGATGGCTTTAGGTACGTTGGAACGTGAGCAAGAGATTAGCAAGCCCACGTTTGAGACCCTAGAGCCGTGATGGCGAACCTATGGCACGGGTGCCACAGGTGGCACGTGGAGCCATATCGGTGGGCACGTGAGCTCAGCTCCAGCACGCATGCGTGCGCCAGCCAGCTGATTTTTGGGCCCACCAGAAGTCAGGAAACGCACTGTTTCTGGCCTCTGGAGGTCTCTGGGGGGGGTGGGGAAGGCCGTTTTTGCCCTCCCCAGGCTCCTAGAAAGGCTCTGGAGCCTGGGGAGAGCAAAAAACGGGCCTACTGGGCCCACCGTGCCATTACATGCCAAAAACAGGGGAAGCACGGGGGGGCGGGGCACATAGAATTATGGATGTGGGCACACATGCGTGTGACCCCACTGTGCTCCCCCCGCTTTTGGCACCCGATGGCAAAAAGGTTAGCCATCACTGCCCTAGAGCTACCATGAGGAGGGATTGAACTCTTGTCCTTCACTCCAGCTCCTGTTGGGAACATGAATGGAGCCCCCAACTGGGCGTCCCCAGGGCAATGGTGATGTCACCGGCTAATCCTTTCAACCCGGAAGTTCCTCGATGCTTCTGACATAAGTGCAAAACCTAAACTCACAGGTGACCAAGAAAGATCCAGAATCCACAATATTGGAAGCCACTCAGAGATCTAGCCAGACAAAAATGGCTGTATTTCTAGCATCCAAATGCTGCCATAGGACATTTATCAAGGTGAATAATGCATTCATTTTCTATAATTGGACTTCAATATAGCCTTCCGGGGTCTACTTCTCTCAGGATTCTCAGAAAGTAACTGCTGTCCCACCAGCCTCTCCATCAACTTCCACCAAAAGGAAGATTGGAGATAGCATGATAGTTCTTCCAATTCAATGGGTTCAGGGTAGGCATCTCGAGGAAGAGCAAATCAGTATGTTTTTCAAGCTGGTACCCTTTTACAATTAGATGTTGCTTATTGATCAGACCAAACTCCCTATCCCCCTCCCAAAACTTTTAATCACCTAGGAGAAGCAGGGAATAGGTTGACAGGTAATAGTGTTGTATCACAAAGATGTCCATTTCTGAGACCCCCCCAGACTCTAACCATCCAGTTTCCAACTCAGAGTGAACATGAGCGATTTTTTCACCTACAAAAGTGCTCACCTAAATGGTTCATCCGTCTCCACAAGGATCCAGGTCATTCTTAAACAGCATTATTGCACACTATTCCCCAAATGCAATAAGGTCAGAGAAATAATGATGTTTTACCACCCTTACCAATTTGGTCTTCAATGTAGGCCAGGCTAGCAATGACCTGAGATACTCACAATTGTCTTGGTAGCCATGAAATCCCATGCTACCTCCAACACCAAAAAAGAGAGGATGAAATTATCAAGAACTACTTCTTTAGATGAACTATGCAGTAAGGTAAAACAGTTCAAGAAAGGTAGCAGCCCTGTAGCTGGGAGGATAGTACAACAGTTGCAGCTGTTCCATAAACATTACAAACAGAATCTCATACCTGGACCCACTGGTACATTGCTTCTTGTATCTTAATAGGCTCTCCATACATGATTGATGCCCCCTCCTTTTCTGTTGAGATTGATAAACCACCCCAAAGCCAGCCACATACATTTTGGAGAAAGAACCCCACTCTGCCAAGCCAGGTAGTATTGATATGCCCAGGTCCTTCTTCTTGTCCATGAACACGTTCTTGATGATAATAGACTTATTGCAGACAAGGGGCATTAGATTGGGGTGAGGATTAGAATGCAATCTGTTTATGATTATTGTGGCATTTACAGCAAATATCAGCTATCAATTACTTGTTCTGTATCAGATTTCCTCTCTCTGCTTTTACTTAAATCCTGTTCAGCTAACAGAATACCCTGCCCATTACAATAATATTTGGTCAGCTGACAAACACCAAGATTACTAATCTGCAGTTATTAGTGGCTTATTGGCTCTTCTTATTTATTGTTCCATGCCATTTCACAGCAGTAATATAATCTGACTTTGTTTTAAACAACTTCTGAATGCTTTGCATCATGGTTTACGTAACTAATAAATAAAAGCAAGATTAAAAAGATCTGAATAATTTGTAGCTACAATATTATCTTCACAAAACAGATAAATGAAAAAAATGTTACTATATCAATTTTTGCCATCCTTAATCGGTCTTTATTATGCAGCTTAATTAAACACAAGGGAAAGGTATTTTGGAACAAATTAAAAATGCTTACTTCAGAAGAATTGACTGCGTTCTGTGATAAACTAATACAAGTTGATATTTGTAACTCCAGGTTTTTCTGAATGCCCATCTTCATAAAAATGGCATGACTAATATTTTACTCCCTGCCATAAACATAAGGTATGCTGTGAAATAGAACAGAAGTGAAGGCAAATATTTTTCCATACCTAGAGCCTTCTCTCCAGTCGTCCCCTTCCTCTCTCAGTTGGTTCCTAATTTCCTCAGTCCAAAAAAATTTCACATATAAAAATTGTATAAACTCCATTCTAGAGATTTTACCTCCAGCTACTAAAATCTTGGAGAACATGTAAAATTCAGATGTGTCCATCTTCAATCCTCACAATTTCTGGTCAGTTCAGCTCCTTGTTGAACTTAATATTTCTTTTGCTGGCTTCGTTTGCCATACTTTATTTTCTAAGTTCTGTTCTTTATTTCAGTTCTTTATTTCAGAAGTTGTGAGTGCTTCATCACTGGAAGCTTTCAAAAAGAGACTGGACAGACATCTGTCAGAAATGGTATAGGGCAGGGGTGTGCAGATCGTCAAAAATGGGACGTGATGATGTCCAGACAGGTGGGAGGAGCCTCCCGCAGCTGCCGCTACCGGTTCGCCTGAGCTGGATAGAACCGGCTGAATACCACCACTGGTATAGGGCCATGATGGCGAACCTTTGGCACTGAGCCAAGGCGATACAGTGGTTAGAGTGCAGTACTACAGCTACTTCAGCTGACTGCTAGTTCAGCAGATCAAATCTTACCGGCTCAAGGTTGACTCAGCTTTCCATCCTTCCGAAGTGGGTAAAATGAGGACCCAGATGGTTGGGGGCAATATGTTGTTCATGTTGTCTTTGTTGTAAGCCGCCCAGAGTCCTCGGAGAGTGAGCGGCATAGAAATACGAATAATAAATAAATAAATGTGTGCTGGAAGTGGCACGCAGAGCCATCTCTCCGGGCATGAGAGCCATTGCCTGTTGCTCTTCTGGGTTCCGGTGACTGGCCAGCTGGTTTTCGCACACACATGCGTGCCAGAAACCAGAAGACCAGGTGGCTGGTGCGCATGCACATGCTGGAAACTGGAAGATCATCTTCCTGGGGTGTGCATGCACACCGGGTGGCTTATCTTCCAGTTTCTGGCACACGCATGCGCATCGGCCAGCTGGTCTTTGCGTACACATGCGCACCAGAAACCGGAAGACCTAGTGGCCGGTGTGCATGTGCATGCCAGAAACTGAAAAATCATCTTCCAGGCATAGTATGCGCACGAGGTGGCTGCTCTTCTGGTTTCCGGTATGCATGCACACTCACACACATGAACTCCCATTTCAGCAGTCAGTGCTGAAAAGGTTCACCAACACTGATATAGGGTCTCTTGCTTGAGCAGGGGGTTGGACTAGATGGCCTACAAGACCCCTTCCAACTCTGTTGTTCTGTTCTGTTCTGTTCTGTTCTGTTCTATTTTCTAGTATGATTCAACTGACACCCTCTAGACGGTTAAGCAATTAAGTGTTTCATACTGTTGAACTATACAAAATATCAGTTAACTTTTAACTACCATAGTTTTTCTATAAATTTATTAAAAATATATTACTTGCTATATTTAGTCTTTAATTTAAAACTCATCTTTTGAAGCAACTGTCAAGTTAACAATGAGTGAATGGATATATTGACTGGAAATTTAAAGTATAATTGTAACAGTCTTCTCACAGAAGTTGCTCTTATAAAGTGAAAGTGTTTAGTGATGGATGGACCATTGTAAATAATATGTATGTCGTCACGTATTGCTGACCATTTTACTATAAATGCATACATGGAAAAGTTCTTTCACTGGGTGTGGGTAGAGAGATACCATGTTGAAAATGTTGTCACCAGGTATGAGCAACAGAAACACCCTCTCTATCCTACTTGTCATGTACACCTTTAATATAGGGAAATGGTGGTGCTATAATATCTTTCTGTCTCCATTTGAACACTGATAAATTACTCAGGCTGATCTTGTCAGTCCAGTGGTGGGTTTCAAATTTTTTTACTACTGGTTCTGTGGGTGTGGCTTGGTGGGCATGGCATGGCTTGGTGGGCGTGGTAGGGGAAGGATACTGTAAAATCTCCATTCCCACCCCACTCCAGGGGAAGGTTACTGGAAAATCCCCATTTCCTCCCGATCAGCTGGGACTTGGGAGGCAGAGAATAGATGGGGGCGTGGCCAGTCAGAATTTTTACTACCAGTTCTCCGAACTACTCAAAATTTCCGCTACTGGTTCTCCAGAATTGGTCAGAACCTGCTGAAACCCACCTCTGATCCTCCCCCTAAGCACAGTTGCTCATATAATTATTCTTAATGTTAATTTGTTTTAGAAGAATATCTCAGTCTCAAATAAGACACCAGATGAGGGGGGGGGGGGAATGGTTTTGTATTTTTATACAGAATGGTCACTCATATTTATGTGTTGTTTGAGAACGTTATCAGGCCAAAAGATCTCTGAAAAAAAGACACAATTTCTTCCTGATTAAGGGATTTCCCTCCGGTGCACTAGATCATAAAAAACAAAAACACCCCTAAGAGAATATAATGTAAGACTATCTCATATTGTTTATATTAGGGCGGTTACATCACTGCTAGACTACATTCCAAACTGCTAGCGTACCAGGACAAAAAATTATTCTAGAAATCAAGAGTCCCAGAAATGAAGTAACAGCCCTACGATTTAGACTCTGGAGAGTGGCTTTGTAATACAATCATCTGGTACTGATGCCATTATTCTGGTCATCGTATTCAGGCAATATATTTGTTTGTATAACTAAGTATATGAGGAGTAGTGACCACCTCCTTTCCTCTCTCATTAGAGGTATTACTAAATAGGGTTCATTTCTTGATACAGAAAAGATATAGGCAGTGGAGAAGCTTCCAGGAGAGCTAAAACTTTGATATTGGTGATTTCTAATTCTGATGGAATGAGACTTATTAAGGCAATCACCAGGAGTCAACATTGACTTGATGGCATAATATATATATTCTGCGAGCAAAAAGCACAAAGCCGAAAAAAACCAGCCTGAAGATGATGAGTGAGACCTCATCATATAGTGAACCTTTTTTATAAATGCAAATTCACTGGTCTACAACAGAAGTGTTTTGTTACTCAAACTCTGCAGTTGTGACAAGCAGTTTTCTTTCTGAATAGGAATTGCAATGTTCACAGACTGGAGAGCAGGCCTAACCATGCTACAAAATTCGGGAGATGACAGAGAGGTGAAAACAGGAACAAGAGTTCACAGAATGTAATGTCATAGTTTAAAGGGCAGGCAGATTTTATGTTTGATGTTTTAGGTCAAAAGCTAATCATTATCTGGAATTGCAAAGGCAAAATGTTTACCATTTTGCATAAACATAGTCAATACAACCAAACAAGTGCTATCCCAGTCTTCTTAGTGCAGGAGCTGACCTAGTGAGGACTAGTTTGGTTAATTTTATAGCAGATTAGGAATGAAATGTGACATGTACCAGTATTTTTAAGACAGACATCAGTTTCAGCATGTCAAAATCAGGATTGGAGAACCAAACAGTAACAAAGTCAATGTATTTTGATGAATGTATTTTATTCTCCTTATGTGCACTGAGAACATATACACCTAACCACACTTGGCCAATAAATAATTCTATTCTATTCTATTCTATTCTATTCTATTCTATTCTATTCTATTCTATTCTATTCTATTCTATTCTATTCTATTC
>WNWU01000041.1:5548042-5606486 GCA_012654045.1 Ptyas mucosa
ATTCCATTCCATTCCATTCCATTCCATTCCATTCCATTCCATTCCATTCCATTCCATTCCATGGATCACAAAGAAAGCCAAGCCATGTTTGAAGTTTGAACGATTGGTTCTGAGGTGAACAGACATAGACCACAGTTTCAGCATTGAACTAAGGACAAGAGGAAGTGGAGTACAGTGGAAATCTGGGCTCAAGCTGAAGGCAAAGCAGGAAACAGGTGGTAGTAATTAAGAAAAACTGTGAAGATCAACGCAAAATGGGTAAAAGGGGATATATGGCAGTGATGCATGAATAGGAAACAAGAAAAGATGGTCCCTCAAGAAGCAGAGTCATTATTCTTTTCCAGAAATAAAGTCCCCTACAAGCAATTTCAGTTTGAGTTTGCCCGGCACACTGAACGCTAGTTTTTTTTTTTAAAGTATAGTTTGTCAATAAATCACAATTGATTGGGGTTAATCCAAGTCATTTAAAAATTTATTAGGTTTGCATTAACTAAAAAAAAAATCAACAGATGCTGTGTTCAAAAACTCAAAGTCTGAACCAAACAACCCACAATAAGGCCATGTTCATACAACCTATATTTGCATGATCAGGATTTTAACTGCATGCCATCTGCAAAACAAGATTCACCATGGTGTTTGAATTAGAAATGGACAACCTCAGAGTGCCCTTCAACTCAGATGCTGGGCCTTAATTTTGGGGTAGTCGGTTACAACTTTGGAGATTCAAGATGGCGTGTATTTTGAGTTTTACTAACAGAGTAAGTCCTAAACTTTATGCAACAAGCAATGAGTTTAACAATAATGCCATGTGTGTTGTTACAACTTAAGATCTCCTCCTCTTGCATGTGCAGACATAGTAGCTGTCTCAGAGCAATAAATAAAGTAATTTGCATTTCTACAAGGGGGGACCAGTGGGTGATTGTAAGATCAGGTACTTCAATCAGTGGCTTAATATAGCAGCTGCTTTGTTTATCCTTAGTAAGGCAACAAGGTCAGATGCATTACATTGTATGTCAGCTAAAATGTTGTCATGCTTGGAATCAAGCCATCATGGCTCCTGGTTATTTTGCAATTTAATCTACATAAATTATTTTAAAATTTAAAATCTACCACCTTTGGAAAATCACAATTAATTAAATATATATATATATATATATTCCCAGTCAGAATTAATGCAGAGTTACTCTATTTTAGATAGATCTATGAAATGACAGACATAGTAATGGGTTGCTGTGAATCTATTACCTGCTTTTGGGTGCTATAGAACAAAACACCAGACCATGTTTTGGAGAATTTATGCTACTTTTTAGCTGATATCACTAAGTGTTTAAACAGATAAACTTGCACTTGGATAGATTTTCTCCCTGCCTTCTCTGAAAAGTGGGTTTTCTTGACGGTCTTTTTAAGAGCACTTACGTCAATGTTTGTATTTTAATAACATTTGAAGCTTCAAGAGGAATTGGACTGAATGATTGCAAGAATTTCTTCCAACCTGGCAGTTACTCCAAGTATCTTTGTTAATTTGCTAACAGAATGCCCAATCAATTTGCCACCACTGAGATTATTCTGTTTATAATCTAATGTTTATTCAACAGGCCTATGCAAACTTTCAAAGATTGCTTCATTGTGATAAAGGGTTGTGTGAAGCACTGTTTTTAAAATTGCTCCCCTCACTTGCTCCCTGCTAAAAGTGAAGCATGCCAGACGTTTTTCCTGGCTAATCTCACTGTTGGCGAGCTTCAAGGTAACATGAAGTGCCTCAGGCGAATCACGTCATTTCTGTACACATTGGGACAAAGCACAGCCTCTGTGTATACCACAATTCTTCAGGTTCCCTTGCCATGTTGCTTATCAGTCAACTTTTCTTTTGAAATGTACTGTACAGTTTTTACCATAGGGAAACTCTGAAGAGTGTCTAACAGCTCCTGGAGGTTACCTGATTTTTATGCAGGAAAATTTTCTGTTGCACAAAGGTTACATTTTAGTTCCTTGAACATCTGAAACCAGGACAGGTGTAGTATTTATAATCTTTTATCCATCTGTCTCATGCAGATTTAGTTTCTTATTCATGGAACTGCCACATCTTGATGTTTGTCTCGGCATTATTATAGCTGATTTTCTTTCAGGGAACTTTCCTACTGCTCAACTTAGAATGTTAATTGTTTTGTCACAGTTAAGCCTCCTCAGAAAAGCTTTTGAATAAAGTGCATCATTATATCACAATGGTGCTATCATATGCTAGGGCAGTGATGGCTAATTTTTTGCCGTCGCGTGCCAAGGGGGGAGAGTGGGGGTGTGTGTGCACGTGCTTGCCCACACCCATAATTCAATGTGCCTCCCCCGAGTGTGCGCACACATGACCCCCCTGCACTCCCCCCACTTTTGGCATGTGATGGCACATTGGACCTGGTAGGCCCATTTTTTGCTCTCCCCAGGCTCCAGAGGCTTTCTTGGAGTTGGGGAAGGCGAAAATGGCCTTCCCCACCTCCCCGGAGGCCATCCGGAGACCAGAAATGGCCCGTTTGGTGACTTCTGGTGGGACCTGAGCTGAGCTAGGGCAACGCTTGCGAGCCCACCAATATAGCTCCGTGTGCCACTTGTGGTACATGTGCCATAGGTTCGCCATCGCAGTGCTAGGGTCTTCATCTGCTTTTGTTTACAGCATTTTCTCATCACTATTTCTCCGAAGAGATTATTTTTCAACTTTTTCTAAAGGCAGAAATGATGAGATTCTACCTGATCACAACCCAATGCATAGGGTGGTGATCCAGGACATAATTTGAAGAAAACTCAGATTCTGGCCTACTGTAACGGCAAAAGGTAACATTGATTGCCAGATATTATGAGGAAGTTCTAGACCAATATTTCTCAAAGTTGGCAGCCATACGTTGTGTAGACAAATCCCAGAATTCCCAATCTAATCATGCTCTAGACCACAGTTCCCTGAACTTTTCCGAGACCAGTGGACCAGTTCTTAGACAGCAAGCCGGGGGGGGGGGGGGGATGGTTCTGTATGCAGCAGGCAAGCAATGCATACACAATGTTCACACTGCCTGCCACTCAAACAAATGGAGCATACAGGCACACACTCACCTGCTGCTCAGTGGGGATGCATGCACACGTGCTTGCCCATCGCTTCAGGCGCCCAGTTCTTAACACCTGATGGCCCAGTACTGGACTGTAACCCATGGGGGCCCTTGTTCTAGATTCTCAACAATTTAGACATAACCGTGATTCCAAGCAGTATCTGGTCATATTCAGTGATGGGATTCAGCCAGTTCGCACCACTTCGGGAGAACCGGTTGTTAAATTACTTGAATCCCACCACTGGTCATATTCCAAATTCATTTGAATATGTTGTAAGGTAGAAATTGGCAACTTTTTATTGGTTGAGAGACTTGTACCTCACTCTCTACCCCCATTTCCTGATTACCTGGAAGGGATAAGATGCCTTTACTGTTGCAGTATCATCAGGAGGATGGAGATAACTTTTTAAAAAATCTGGGTGTTTCGGTGAGAATGAGAACAATTTCAATGGTGAAGCATTTCTCATTTCATCTTTAATTTGCTCAATCCCACCAAAATGTCTAAAATTCTTCTGCCAAAATTTCAGTAGTGTTACTTTGGTCTGTGTTTTGGATGGAGTGGAGACCTAAGGAAATGAACTGCTTTGCCTAGAAGAACTGATAGATGTCTGTTTCTGGACTTCCGGTAGTTTTTTGCCCTTCACAGGCTCCAGAGGCTTTCCTGGAGCCTCCGGGAGGGCAAAAACGGCCTCCCCGGTCCTCGGGAGGCTGGAAACAGCCTGTTTCTGGACTTCCGGTAGGCCCAGTTTTCATGCTCCCAGAGCCTCCATGCAAGCCCTGTACTTACTTGGCATCCAAAATGGGCCATGTGGAGATTCCTGGGACGGGCGGGGTGGCATGGGCATGGGTGCGCGTCTCCCGCATGCACAGCAGAGACCCGAAAATCTGCTAACCGGTGGGAAGCAAGCATGCATGTGCGGTGGAGCTGACCTAGGGCGACTGCTCATGTGCCCGCAGAAATGGCTCCATGTGCTATAGGTTCGCCACACGGTTCTATACTCTCTCTCCACACAGATACACAAACACATTAACCAGTGAATTATTCAGGTACTTTCCTAATGAGCCTTCAGGAAGAAAATTACATCAGCCTCCCTGAATAGAATTGTGACAAAACAAAGCTAGGCAATTTGGATGATTCATCCAGCACCCAAACACATACTTCTTTAAGTTGGAAGAGTTGGATGACAAACTGGGATTCCCTGAGGAATTCCCACAAGGCAATACAGGTGTTCATATGGAAGCTTGTTTCTTAGTATCACAATTTTGCATGTCAAATACATAATGCGTATTTTGTGGAAATGCATAAACATTAAGTTTCTTCATTGGTTAGTATATATAAATAATGGACATGAATTTAGCATATGCACACTACTGATATGAAGAAAAGATAAATGCTCAAAGATGCCGATCAATAAGACACCAAATAAAAAGTTTTATATATCCCAGTGGGTGGTAAACCATGTGTCATTTATTTTTCAGAACATGGAAAAACAGGATAACGCATCACAGGCAATCAGTTAATAGGATTAAAATGGTCCAACCTTCCAGGAAGAATCTGTTATGCAAACTTTTGCCGGGCAGTGGTGAATATTTTTAACAAGCAAAATATTCTAAAGGTTAAACATTTCACCAACATATCTCTGGTTTAATTCCACTGAATCCCTCAGGAAGTGTATTATGTATTTTAATGGATAAAGCTGAGCATACAACTTATTCTAGACAGGCATTCATAAAGTAAAACCATCATGATTGAACTAGACTGAAGCAGGCAAACCTCATATTTAAATAGCAAAGTCAGTACCGTGGACTGAAGGCCTAAGAGAATTGCAGATGAAAAACATGGATGGCTGGAAGCCAGAAGGAGAGATGAAATGATGTGGCAGCAGGCTTGAATTGCCTTGGAAGCTGGCCCAGATCCATGGGAAATGTTACAAAATTTGGGAGGCCTTCATCAGGCAAAAGCTGAACTAAAAAATTGAATTCACATGATCTTTCCTAAGCATTGTTTGCCACAATTGTTTCAGTTTTGTAATGATTTAGAATGGAGTGTCTTTATAAAAACAATTTCTTATGAAGCCACTAGAGGTATGTGAACATGAACGAAAGCATAATATTAACAAAGTACTCAATAGTCCTGCTCAATAATTTATAAATGGCTACTACAGCAATACTATTCTGGAACAATATCATAGGTACCCCGCCTTGCACAAACTATATGCCAATATAGTATGTTTTAATTGAAGTACAGCTTGATCCTGTACATGTGTACTTAAATGTGCATTCCAGTGAATTCAGTGAAATAATTTTCCTTTTAATGATTTTTAATATATGTACAAATGCCTTATCAATGATTAGCTGATTTACATATGCAAGCCATGATACAAAACAAAGAGCTGGGGCAGCGTAACCTACTACACAATAAATTATGTTTTTAATTCACAATAGGTGGATAGCTAAGAAATTATATTACTGCTTAGCATAATGTATGAACTCAGCATTTACAAAACTAAACAAACTAGATTGGGAGACGGAAACAAAATAGGTACACTGAATTCCAAATCTTTGCTTTAAGTTAAAAAAATATTTGAAGTGGGTGACCGGCCCAAAGATATCCAGCTGGCCTTCATGGCTAAGGCAGGACTTGACACTCATTGTCTCTTGCTTTCTAGCCTGATGCCTTAACCATTACACCAAACTAGTTCTCAGGTTATCACAAATAGGAATTGAAAAACACGGTAACTTATGCATTTCAGATTCTGAATGGTTTTAAGCAAAAATGAACTAAGTTGAGACAACATGCTTAGCCAAAGAATGCCTTTGACAATAGTAAGGGAAAATGAAGCTGTACAGGAGAGGATTAGGAAAGCAGACTGTATGTCCCCATTAAACAACCAGTGGTTTGTCCTATCATACAAATATGTAAGGTATTTATAGTACAGGTTTTATATGAGGGTAAAAAAATAGTGTAATTGATGAAGTGAGTACAGACTAGAAAACAAAGTACCATAATCTTTAAGGCCATTGTATTAAAACATTTAATTCTACACAAGAATTTTGCCTCAGTTCAACACTAGATCTGTCCAATCAGATGAGGTTAGTTCTTTGACAGCGACTCAGTTTTTTCTGGCACTGAGCCACATTATTTTAAACTCTACACAACACTGGAGATTGCGGGAGGTCCATTCTCTCATCGGCCTTCTCTTGGCTCAAGCAATCTATTTCTTTTCAAAGGAGGCATTGGAAAAAATGCAAGCAGTCTAGCATTTTGCATATTGACTGGTCTCCTGCCAAAGAGAACGGGGAAGAATGTGTGTCGATTTCACTCCTGCAAGGGGTGCGAGGAGTTGCACATGCCAAAACAGTCCAGTTAACCCTTGACTGCATTTTGAAATAGAACTTCTGGTATTTGTGTGCCTTGCTTAGAACTTATTCCCCCACTCTAGCTATTATAGCAGCATAGCACTATAGCATACTAAGTATTGAGAAGTCACCAACTGCAAAACTGGCAGTATAAAATCATTACATTTTAGATACTTTTGTATGGAGAAAAACAAATGCAAGGCAGCTTAGATTTTTTCCATCATAGCAAAATCATGGGGGGTGGGGGAGGGAGAAGCACCGGTATGTACCAGTATATATAGATCTCTCTCCCCCTTCCTCTCTCCAGGCCACGCAGAAATGTGTGGCACATGAGACACTGACGTTTTTTGCACTTTTTGGTCAGGTAGAAGGAGCATAATTATTGACCTCTGGTGTTCACCACATATTTTCTGTGCTGGAAGAGCAGTAGTAGCAGCAGTGAAGACAAATGTGTTTCAAATCTGCCTTAGAAGGAAACAGATAGAAAAAAGTAGTGTAGAAGGATCCTTAGTTTTTGACGTGTTGAAATACTTTTCTTTTGTGCTCCCAATGGTGCTATTAAGGATAAATAGACATTGATTGGATCACAATTCCCACCCTCTGATTTCTTCTACTTTCCATTCCCTTTGGATATGCTTTCCCTTCACACTTTTCCCTCCTTTTCCTTCCCACTCTAAACAGGAACGGACCGCTTTTATTTTTATTTTTAAATTTGGATATGCTGCAGGCTAAGTTGTAATTGCCCTCTGCATTATTTTTTCAGGATCGCTGCTCCATTCTTTTAAAAATGTTGGTTGGGCTGATTTAGGAACTTCTGAAGTGAAAAGCTCGATTCTCTGTCTACTAATCTTGTCTCGGTCGTAAACTAAGTACTGTAGCATGGTCCTTACTCTGGAAATCATTACAAAATGCTAGGTTTCAATCCTCACACTATACTATGGTTTAAAATGTATTGAATAAGCCACAATTTAGCGGGCTTAGACATGCTAAATCAAATCAGGGCTTCGTTTACATAACAAGCCGAAGGACTTTATTGTTCTCTACGATTTGAGCACAGCTTAAAAAAACGACCAAAATTGCTTGAATTTTGCTCATTAAAATTGTCTACCTCATTCTATGTGACAGGTTGGGTTTGCCTAATAAAGACTAAGCTCAAGCGTGCTTGCTTAGCGAGCAGGACAAACCTAGTCAGTATGTTAGTTTACGGTTCAGTGAATTTTGAGACCCTCACCCCCCCGCCAAGCATCTGGATTAATTCAGCACACCACGCGAAGGAGTTTTAGGTTAACGCTGCCCTCGATAAATCAATTGCTTCCAGTCTTAGTCGTAGTAACTCTCCGATTTCAGAAATGTAGACCGCAACGTCCAATAAACGACCAATAAGACATTCCTTGGCGTATCGACTGGAAATGGCAGGGCAACGGAGCGGAGGGCTATAAGCGCCCCTCTTGATGTTCCTTTCATTAGATAGGTAAGAAGACCTACAGGAAAACGAGGCACGTCTGGGAAACTTAATCCTTAATCCGTCAAACAAGATTACGGAGCAACGACACTGAGCGCCTGCCGGGCACTCTCCTAACCAGGACTATTCACCTGCCTCGCGGTGGGGGGGGGGGATTTCTAGCTACACCCCCTCCCTTTGCTCCCCCCTCCCACACCCGGGCAGGAGTCGCAAATGGCGGCCGAGACAGGCGGAAAAGCCCGAGGGGGCGGGGCAGAAAGCCGCTCGAGACGCTGAAGTCTCGGCGCTCCGGACTGGAGAAATCGAGCGTCGAGAGCTTCGATGCGTTTGCAATAAATGTCTGGCTGTTACCCTGGCCGCCATTTTAGATGACGAGAGGAGCGGGAGGCTTCGAGTGAGGGAAAAGCCCTCGCGGTGGGGAAAGCGGCGGCAGCCGAGAAGCGGGCAGGTACGACGACAGTTCCTCGTGCGGGGGGCGACGGGGGTGGGGACGGGACAGCGAGTTTCGCGGTCGGAGGCCGGGACTGGTTCGGGTGGAGTAAGGGGACTCAGGGCTGCTGACTCGAGAGAAAAAGGGGTACGTGTGTACGGGGCACAGTAGCGGGGCTCGGATAGGCTGCGGGAGAAGGAAGAGGAGCACCCACCTCCTCCCCCGGCCGCCGCGTTTGCACCTCGGCTTCTGAGTTTCTACCTCGGGCGCTCCCGAGGAGCACCGAGAGGAAAAGGCGAATACATTGGGGTCCCCTCGGGCTGAGTGGTGGGCTTCATCCCCGCCGCCGCCGCTGTTGCTGCTTCTGCCGCTCTCGGGCTTTCTTCGCCCCCTTGCACGGGGGATGCCTGCTATGCAGCTTCTCTGCGAAGGAAGGCGCCCCAGTGGAAGAGTCTAGTTTGTTCCCCCGTTTGCTTTTGCCATTTTGGGCTCTTTCTTTCGAGCTCCTTCCTCATTTTCTTCTCTTCGGGTGTGGTGTGTGTGTGTGTGTGTGTGTGTGTGTGTGTGTGAGAGAGAGAGAGAGAGAGAGAGAGACGGAGCCACCAGCCTGTCCTGCGGGGAACTCGAGTCCCGTGTGTTTGCTGGCGGGAATTGGTTCGACCGGGGACCTCCGTTTATTGACAAGGGCAGGAATGGATGCAAGCGCTGCTGCCGCTGTTGGTGCCGCCGCCAGCCAGCCAGCCAGCCAGCCAGCCAGCCAGCCAGCCAGCCAGCCAGCCAGCTGTCATCGGACAGCAGGTTGGCGCTCCCTGGCTTTCTTTTGCGGGGTTGTGTGCGGAGCATCCGAAGCTTCGGCTCGACGGGCGTTGAGCGAGACAGGCGAGCGGCAGCAGGATTCCCACCCCCACCCCACCGCCTTTAGTTCAACGATCCTTTAATCCTTTAATTCAAGGATTTTGAATTAAACTTGCAGGGGAGACGAAGACGGGAAAGGCTTTTGCTAGGTTGGGAAAACAAAAACAAAAAAGAGGCAAGTGCGGTTTGCCGCAAGGAGATCGAATAGAGAGGGAATTGCGGAGCTGCTCTTCAGTTTCTTGATTATGAGGCTGATGAGGACTTGTGAAAACGAGTTTGGCTTGCGCCGAAATGAAACTTCTGGAGAGAATTTATTCTTAATTTTTCATGGCTGTGATCATTCTTTGTGGATCCTGAGAGACGTGCCTTATTTACCTTTTGTTTATAGCCTACTCGGATTTTCTTGGTGGTTAAGTGCCCCTGATTTATAAAAGATCAAAGAAAGTTAAGTAATACAAACCAAGCCCCAGCGGTGGTAATATAAATAGGTTTGCCTTGAATAGTCTTGTGTAAGTCAGAATATTGCTTTCCACTAATAGCTCAGACTTATGGAGATTGAACTAAACTAAATTAAAAGTTCTGATTTGCGTGAGATTTACTTTCAAGTAAATGTGTTTGTGATTGTAACATGAAAAACAGTGTGGATAGCTTAAAAAACAGTGCTTCCAGTCAAGGGTTTTGGAAGAGAAAAAGAGGATAAACTGCTTGATGTTTTTTCATGTGAAGCTCTATGAGCCGTCTGTCTGGCAGTACATACCTGATGAAATTGTATTTTAACTCATGAAAGCTGTGTTTTTCACTGTGGATTGACACATTGTTCTAAACCATGATTTCCTTAACTGGTTTGTTAAACTACCGTTGCAGGAATCCAAAGTAAGATCATTAATTGTAGCTTAATGCCTGAATTCATGTACAAGGCTAACTCAAAATGGAACAAATATTAAAAATTAGTGAGGTATACTTAATCAACTTGAAAGAAATCTAAACTGTTTAAGAACACATTGTTTTTACCTCTCTTCAGGCTACTTGCAACATGGGTAACATGGGTGCTTGTGTGTCAATTTAATTCTAATGAAAAACTTTCAGGCATCATTCTAATTTTAAGTTCTTTTGAAATTTTTTAGTAAGTTTTTATTTGAAAAGCTGGAGGTTTTGGTAACTAGCACATATGTTGCTGTTAAATGCAACGATGAGTTCAGCTGATGCAGTTATTCATAAGACAAGCTTTCTAGTTTTATTTTGCTTACATGTTTTTTTCTTGGCAGAAATACCAGTGAAGAGTACAATTGTTGTCAAACTAATTCATGGAATATATTGCAAATTTTGCCATAATAGAAACACATCTAATTGCTTCTCTGGGCAATGTTGAATAAAACTATCAACTTTTAGTCATACATGGTTTTATACAGGTAGTCCTCGATTTACCACTTATTTACTGATCGTTCAATGTTACAATAGCCCTGAAAAAAAGTGACTTATGATTGCTGCAGGATTTTAATAGAAATGTTAAGTATTAACATTTTTTGCAGATTAAATCAGATGTATAATCTGTACACACACTTAGGTGTATGATAGCTGTTACATCTATGTATTAGACTTTTCAGTGCCACCTGAGAGAATGTGATGTTTATGATGTGTGAGTGACTGTTTATGTTCCAACCTGGTGTTCCAGTGCAGCTGTGGTGTAACCAAAATTGCTTGAGTACTGGCAAATATTCATAAAACTATCAATTAGCAATGTGTTCCATTTACTGTACATAATAGCATTTAAGAACGTTTGGGACCTCTAGTATATTTTTAGATTGTGAACTGATTGAGGTTGGTTTGCTGACTTGCTGGATGGGTGTGGTGTTAACAGTAATTAAATTTGTTACAGGATTTTAGACCTAAGGGGTTTTTAATGTTTCATTTCAGTTATAACTTTTATTATTGTTATTTATATAGAATTCATGGATCAAGGAAACATTTTTGCTAGCTATAGAATAGATAAAAATCTAAGGACACAATAATTTAATAGAGGAAGAATTATATAATATTAATGGCTGTTTAATGTAGATTGGAAAAGTTTTTTTCCCTTTCTTTTCAATTGTGTCCAATTCTTGGAAATTGCCTGGAGAAGTCCCTGCAATTGTTTTGACAAGATTTTTGAGAAGTGGCTTGCCATTGCCTCTTTCGTAGAGCAGAGAGAAAGTGACTGGCCTAAGGTCACCCAGCTGTCTTTTGCCTAAAGCAAGAGTCGAATTCATACTCTCTTGGTTTCTAGCTTGATGCCTTAAGTACTAAACCAAAAAGTATATAGTACTCTTAGATGCGTGTCTTATATTTATGAAACACAGGTTTGCACTTGGTTTTTAAATAAAGTTTAGAGTTGGTATCCTAGTTTTTTTCATAAGGTTTCCTCCTTAAGTAAGCACAGAATAAATCAAAGCCCTTCCCCCAGGATTTTTTTGCTTGCAATAAAATGTATATCTGTTTTAGCCAATCTTGGCAACAGCCCCAAATATCCTAAATTATTCTAATACTATCGTAACATCTTTGTATGGGTTATTTTATTTGAAAAATCTCTTCCTCTCCATTAAATTTTGCAATAAAGTATTAATAGGGCAATGGATATTTATGGATAGAAAAGAAGAAAGACCTTTGCTGCTGTAAGTGGCGGCCTGGAGGCCTGGAAATAAAATTCAGATTCTATTTCAGACATCCATAGCACATAAAACTCATAAGTCAAACTAGTAACTTATATATTCTGTCAGTGGATCTGGAACCCTAGGCTGACATGGAACAGATCAAGTAGCTATTTCAATTGTGCCTGTATTATCACCCCTACAAGGTTTGAGTCGCTATGTTTGAATTGGATGGCCACATAAAGGTGTTTAAATAAAATAAAATTTACTTTTAAGGATTACAACTTATAAAGTGCTGACCTGTATTTGAAAAGATTTATTGAAAGTAATGTTCAACAAATAGGTTTCATCAGAGAAGCAGCAGATAACAGAATCAAGTAACTTTAGAAATGAGCTGTAAGCTAAAGGAAAGGAAAAACTTTTGAATGCAAGACAGCGATTGAGTCTTCTTTCTCAACCTTTTAAAAATTTGCTGGGTTAGCTGTAGTTTGGTATTGTAGCCAAAGAATTATAAAAAGAAAGCCAGTTAATGTTGCAGACTAAGCAGTTGCAGTTTAGCTGAAAGACTCTTCTTTGGCATCTTTCATAGTGCTATTTTTAATTATTCCAGGGGGTATGCTCTTGTAATTTTAAGCCAAAGGACAGTAATTGAAATTTGCTTTTTTGTTTTATACCAGGAAGAAAAACCTAATAGGATAAAAAATGTGAATATTGGCCTCCTTAATGCTTTGTTTACATAATATAATGATTTTTATTCTGATATATTTCTGGTTCAGGTTGAGTTTCCTTGTTGAGTTTGAATACTGTATTAACTTCTTCATTTTGTAGGAAAAGTTTTTTTGAAACCTTAACACTGTAGTGAGTTTTTATTAAAATGTATAATGGTGTTAAAGAAATATACCATAGCTATCCCTGACCTATGCATTTTTAAGATGTTGGACACCAATTTCTAGGAGCTGAAGTCCATACATGTGATGAATTTTCCAAAATGGAAAAGGTTGACAGAGTCTTTACCTTAGATATAGAAAATTATATTGGTAGGATCCAAAATGTGAATAGAAGATTATGCTGTCGTCTTTTCTTACAGGACTATCTATGTAATCCCTGAATATTCCCCCTCAGTTAATTATATTTGGGAGAATATTGAAGACTGAAGATTTCTCACTTCTCTTTGCACTAATTAACTTTTTTCTGTCAGCAAAATGAATTAATTGGGTCTGATCTTTCTGCGTAGTTCTGTAAGTGTTCAAAATAATTTTTGTATATTAGTACATAAGTAACAGCCATCTAAAGTACTTCATTTATCAGTGGTGATTATGTGTTTGAGAGCATCGGTGTAATCTAAGCAAGAATACTCAAGGTCATATCAGAAATGTAGTAGTTATAGGTTTGTTTTGTACAAGCAGACCTAACAATAAAATTACAAGATATTATAGACATATTCCTCTGTGTATGTGTATCTGTATTATACATAAATTTGCACATGTAATTTTACAAACATGATCTAACTCCATCATTGCCATAAGTTAAACTGTTCTTGGGTATTTTAATCAGAACAAATTAATTATCAAATTTATACACTGTCCATATCACAGTTGGCTCTAGGTGGTTTACAGATAAAAGTCATAAACCATATAAAAGAAACAAAATTAAAAACAGAGTTAATGAACAAATTATAAGGTGGAGGGAGTGCCCTCAAGCCAACAACTACCCCCAGGGTTGCATGCCACTCTTCAGTCTCATGCCAGTTGTCAGAGCCAGATCTTCTGGAAGGGTGGGGGTCAACCTCATCTCTGGGCACAGGATGTTCCATAGAGCAAGGGTAATGGCAGAGAAGGCTGTCCTCCTAGATTCCATAATCCATGAAATTCGTTAACCGACAAGGTGCATAACATATGCTTCCTGCATGACTGGTGGGATGGGTTATGTAATTGGAATAAGATGATTCTTCAGGTAATCTGGTCCTGTGCCATTAAAGGGCTTTAAAGATGAGAACCAACATCTTGAATTGGACCTAGGAGCAAACTGGCACCTAATGCTGTTTGTGCAGCAAAGGTGTCAAAGCCCTTGAGGTATCCAAAACTGCTTGCGTGGCCAATTTCACACTAGCCGAAACTTCTGCATATTCTTCAAGGATATTCTATGTAGAATGCATTGCAATAGTTCCTAGTCTTATAGTTTCATAAGATCTGGGAAAACAAGCGTTTCAAGGATCTTTGTGATCCTCACAAATCGGACCCAAAATGTTGTTAAATGTGTACTCTGATTTCAGGAAAAACTGTATAAAACGTGGTAGCCATTGTGCCATAAAAAGTTAAATGACCTTTATTACACAGTTGAATTTGCTACATAGGAATGCAAATTTCAGTGAAGTTAAAGTGAAATTTGATGCTCCTCGACACTATATTTCATTAACTCAGTACAGGTAGTCTTCAATTTACAACAGTTTGTTTAGTGACTGTTCCAAGCTACAATGTTGCAGTATCCTCTTGATCACTTGATCAAAATTTGGATGCTTGGCATCTGGTTCATATGACAGTTGCAATGTCCCAGGGTCGTGCAATCACCTTTTGCGACCTTCTGATGAGCAAAGTTAATGGGGAAGCTAGATTCAATTAACAACTGTGTTACTAACTTAACTGCAGTGATGCACTTAATAACTGGCAAGATAGGTCATGAAATGGGGAAAAATTCTCTTAACAACTGTCTCACTTAGCAACAAAACTTTGAGGCTCAATTGTGGTTGTAAGTCAAGGACTACCTGTAGAATAATTGGTAGAGAAGGCTTCAGGGAAATTTTACATTGGCATTCTGTTGCATGAAGAAATAGAATTAATTAGAGACTTTGGAAGTATGACTTTACTTGGGAATGTGTTTGTATGTGCATTTATTTCTCGACTGACTAATCTTAAATCAGCTCTTCAACACCATAGCTGCTTCCTTTCTGTGCCAGCCGATTAGGCTGTTGCTTTTTTCATGAGAGATAATCATGTTGTCCTTTATGAAGAAATCTTCATTCGGGGGTTTCCTTATGGATGCAAGATGAACATTTCTGGTATAAAAAGAGCATGTAGATGGGTTCTGCTTTGGAGCCCTTAGATTGCAGACAATAGCAGCCTGCCTAGTATTTGCTTAGAATTTATACATTGTGTGTTAGAAGTTCTAAGATTGGGTGTAGAGAGATTCTTCATTGTTCCAATTGTAGATATGGATAAAAACTTACAAACTGGACAATTTCTTTAAGGCTGGCAGCAATTCCTCTGGTTGCAGCTGTTTGAAAAAGAGTTGCAACAATCGGAATTTCAATGGTATGACTGCTGTACTCATGATTGTTATCCATGGGAATTCATTTATTTACTTGTGGTTTTGTGCTACTTCAGTCTACAGACTCAGTCTCACAATTCCCATTCCCAGTAATTAAGTTTAAAACACAATAGATCCTAAAACAATGATCAGTAGCAATCAGGAAAGCAACATAGTCAGGTCACTAAAAACAAAACAAAATCATAAATTGTGTAGGGAAAAAGTAATGTGTTGTTTGAATTTGTCAGGTGAAAAAAAAGATAATGTCTCGCATAATTAGAACATATTTTAAATGTTAGCATTATTATGCCAGAGTACTGTTAGCCATGATAGTATTATTAATTCGTCTCTTATTCTTACCGATATTAGCAAATTTACACATTCTGATTTAACAGGCATAAAAATGAATAAACAGTTGAGAAGTTCTTAGCTAGTGTGATAAACTTTCATCATTTTGAGAGCAAAATATTAGTTTATTATAGAAATTTTATATATAGCATATTTGGCATGATTGCTATGTACTGTGGGATCTTTTGACAGTGTACCAGTTTAACATAATTTTATTGGGATGTGATGTGTTTTGTATTCATAGACTCATATAATCATAGGATTGGAAGGGACCTTGGAGATTTTTTAGTCCAACCCCTCGTCAAGGCAGGAGACCTTATACCATATTTTTTGGAGTATAAGACACATCTTCCCCCCCCGCCCAAAGATGGTGAAAATCTGGGTGCATTTTATACACCCCTGTATAGCCCCCGCCCAGCCTCTCGAACGGAGGTTTCAGAGGCTGAAAAAGCAAGGCGCAGAGCTCACAACCAACGAACCTGTTGCTAAAATTCACCTCTGGGGACAGCTGATTGGGGATATTCTGAGAGGCCGATCCACCCACCAATCAGCTTTTTTCTTATTTTCCTCCCCAAAAATTAAGGTATGTCTTATACTCCAGTGCATCTTATAGTACTGTCCTGGTCAAATACTGGTAGTTATCCAATCTGTTCTTGAAAACCTCCAGTTATGGAGAACCCACAATTCTGGGAGGAAAACTGTTCCATTGATTAATTGTTCTCAATATCAGGAAATTTCTCCTTACTTCAAGAGAGATCATGTTTGGATCTCTCCTTAATGAGCTTCCACTCATTACTTCTTGTTCTGCCTGCAGATGCTTTGGAAAATAAGTCAATCCCCTCTTCTCTGTGACAGCCTCTCAAGTACTGGAAGATAATTACAATGTTCCCTCCCCCTCCCCAAATTCTTTTCTTCCTTAGGCCAAACATACCTAGTTCCCTTAACCATTCATCTTTCAGTTTAGGCTCCAGCTCCCTTATCACGTTTGCTGCTCTTCTCTGAACACTTTTCTAGGTGTTTAAACAGTTCATTTGTATGATGTTTTTATTCAGAAGTTTTAGTATGGTGACATATTCATAGTCTATAGACTAAATACAGTTTTCATAATACAGTATTGCTTTCAGGAATGAGAGGTTTAAATCAGCTAATTGCTACAGAATATATTTAGAATTAATCAGTTTTCAAACTAAGTATAGTCCAAGTGCTTTGGTGTTGTCTACAAAGGATTCAGTAAATTGTTTTAATATTAAGCACAAAAGAAAATCTACTTAGTTTGTGCATGATCTTCAATTATTCCCTTTTCTTAAAAAGATCAGGTGTTAAACATGCAGGTATTAAACATTTCTTGAATCATCAACACCTGTTTTCCAACCTATTATTGCAGAACTAATAACATAAAGCTACTCCTAGTGAAATTCTTTTTTTCTGAGTCAGTCAATGGGACCACAAGTTTGTTTTTCCAAGCTTTCGGACTTGTATTGGAGCCCATTCTCAGGGAATGTCTCACGTCTATCTAAACTTGATTATTCAGATTGTGATAGCCTGTCTGAACATCTTGAGACGGCCCGTTGGATTAGATGGTTGACATTTTCTGTACAGGTAGTTCTCAAGTTACAATCATTTCTTCAGCAACTGTTCAAAGTTATGGTGGCATTGAACAAATGGTAGTTATGCTCAGCTGCTGAGGTATGACCATTGGAGCGCCCCTGCAACCACAATCAAAATTTGGGTGCTTGGCATCCTGCCTGTACTTACGACTGCAGGAGTTCTTCAATTTCCCCTAACTATTAATTACCTTTTCCCTTTCTGACTGCCCTGCATAGTGACATTCCTCAGTAATGATGCTAGGATAGTAGAAGCTCAGTCTTAGCTGGATGCCTCGGGGCCTCTACTTTAGCCACAGTCTTGCTACCACCACTTAGGAGTGCCACCTCAAACCCTGATATAATGCAAAACCCCAGTACTCCATTGCCCTTCTGCTGCATTCAACTGATCTTTGCTATCTCCACTGCTGTTGAGGCACATCTGGCTTGACTCAATGTAAGGTAATTGCTGGATGGATGGCAAAGCCAGCAAGCTCAGGTGGGCAGGGCTGCCCCAGCTGCCAGAGAGAGTGAAGTGTAGAGTGGCAAGACAGGTTGGCAGGGTGGCAAGATAGGCAGAGGTAGTGGAGCCCAATATCTGAAGCTAATACAGTAAAATTCAGTGTAATAGACTAATTGAGGCCAGTTGTCTTTTGTTTCAGATTGGTTAATTATGCAAATGAATAATAACTGCATACGCTTTAAAATTAAGGTAAAACTTAACAGAACTAAAAAGTAAAATACTTTGAATACAGCCAATTTGTTTATGATTTGAGGCAGCGGTGAAATCCGCCTGGTTCTATCCGGCTCGCCGAACTGATAGTGCTGGTGGTGGGAGGTTCTGCCCACCCGCCGGGCCGTCATTACGTCTTGGTTTTTTACCTTCTCCTCATGTGCAGAAGAGGCGCACATAATGCGCGTGTCCCCGCATGCTCCCGTTCCCAAACTGGTAGCGAAGGTAAGTGGATTTCACCGCTGGCTTAAAGTATTGTTTGGGTCCATTGCACCCAAAGTCCCTTAAATAGGGACATTTAATCCGGTCAATTAAATTGAAGTTGTACAGTATTATAAGCAAAGGGCATCCAGACACACTAACAAATCATGGTTTATAACTTTTTTGTACATACTGAGCTATAATCCTGGACTCAAACATTTCAAAAAGTTCTTTTTTTCTTCACTTGGTCACCTGTCTATAAATACAGTGGAAGTGAATGGATTGAATACAGTAATATGCCATTTATGCATGTTTATTATTTTTCCTTTCAAACTAATTTTTATTCATCAGAGATATTACCTACATGGAGCTAATCCAAAGCAAAAGTTGTTTAGGTAGAATTCCTTCAAATAATTAATATTCTGTTTTTGCTTCTATTCTTATAATATGCATATAGCCGTACCCTAAAAAATTGTAGAGCTTTCTATTTTACTTTGGAGTCTGTATGCCTACGGAGAAGTTTGAAGTATGGGATTCTTAAAATTGTTTTTTTAGGGTACATTGGGCTTTCATGTGGCATTTAAGAATTGGAATATAACCCTTGATATTCTGGAGGTTCTTGCATGAATCTGTCATTAATTTAATTATAAGATCTCTTTTGGCATCTTAAATTAGTAGTACTTATTTTATAAGAAGCTGTTCTCAACTAAATGGAGTTTTCTTATCTATTAATTCAGTTGTATTCGCACAAATATTCATTTATTTAGAAATTCCTAATCCTGCATTTTAAAATTGTATATTAAATACAAATTGTATATTAAATACAAACATGCTACCAATGTTGTTTTTATTTCTAAAATTATTTTACTGATTTGTTTATTTTGA
The DNA here is from genome assembly GCA_012654045.1 of Ptyas mucosa. Classification (NCBI taxonomy): domain Eukaryota; kingdom Metazoa; phylum Chordata; class Lepidosauria; order Squamata; family Colubridae; genus Ptyas; species Ptyas mucosa. Next base: position 5,566,913 of record WNWU01000041.1, read on the forward strand.
AACAGATCATTTTGATAATATTTCATTGGTGCAAGTATGATGAATAAATGGTAAATTAATTTTATATTTTATTACTTTAAATTTTTAAATAAGTGAACATTTTTGCATATTCTGGAGATTTTTTTACACAAATATAGTTTATTTGTCTAGTGGTTATTTTAAATTTTTGGAATTGTATAAGCATATATCTGTTTGGCCTTTATTAAATCTATAGACTAGTTGATTTCCAATTGTATTGTTCCTTTATTGAAGTTCTGACAATTAAGTTAATCTCATTATAAGCATGCTTCTGTAATTAAAGATGAGTATTATATACATTCTTTGTGCTAAAACTGCCAATTATATCAACATATTTTTTTAATAAAATGTCACCAATGGTTTTGAAGAGGGTCTTTTTGGGAGACCATGAGTTTTAATCCTGGTTTAGGCATGAACCCAGCTGGACGTCCTTGGGCCAATTACTCTTTCAGCCATCGGAACAAAACAAGGGCAAATCACTTCTGAAATCTTGCCAAGAAAACTTCAGGAACTTGTCCAGGCAATCACTAAGAGTTGAGACTGACTTGAAGGTTAAATAAATAAGTAATTGAAACTATTATAAAAAGATAAGTGGATGAAAACATTTTGGATAAAGTGTATGTGAACATAGAGTGAAAAATATGTTATATGCTCATTTTTCTGGTTTTAGAATATCTGTCAGTAAACAATCCATTGGATTAAAGGTTCTGAAAACTTGATATGCAAAATAATCTATTCAACTTTAGTGAACAATTTCTCTGTTCTAAAAAAAAGCTTGATTTATTTCATGAGACATGAAACCACCACCTCTTCCCCAACCACAACCCTAACCCTAAACCCCCCAAAATCACTGGTCCATTGCCCTAAGGAACCAAGAGGGAGCATTCTCTTCCGGATCTGAAAGAACCTGCAGGCATCAGTGGTAAGAGGTAATCCCGTAGATATTGTGGACCTGGACCATGAAGGGCTTTAAAGAGAACAGCCAGCAGCTTGAATTGCACCAGAACAAACTGGCTACCAATATAGGACTTGGAGCAGATCAACTACAGGTAGCCCTGAACTTACGACAACAATTGAGTCCAAAATTTCCATTGCTAAATGAGTTGTTTAGGAGTTTTGCCCCAATTTGCTACCTTTTTTGCCCCAGTTGTTAAGTGAATCACTACAGTTGTTAGGTTAGTAACATGATTTTTTTTAAAAAAATATTTATATGCTGCCCTTCTCCGGAGACTCAGGGCGGCTTACAATGCGATTGTTAAGTGAATCTGGTTTCCCCATTGACGTTGTTTGTCAGAAGGTCAGAAAAGGTGATCACATGACCCCAAGACACTGTGACTGTCATAAATATGAGCCAGTTACCAAGTGTCCAAATTTTGATCATTTGATCACAGAGATGCTGCAGATGCTGCAACGATTATAAGTGAAAAATGTTCATAAGTCACTTTTTAGTGCCATTGTAATTTTGAATGGTCACTAAACAAATGGTTGTAACTCAAGGACTACCTGTAATGCCTATGACTGCTCAAGCCACTGAAGCAGTTGAAGTTTTGGTGGGATCTTTAAGGCACATATATAGCATATTGCTGTTAATCAAATATAAGGTGATTAAAGCATGAAGGACAGTGAGCAAAGCCTCCTGGTTTGAAGATTATAATTGGAGCACAAGAGGGAACTTTGCAAAGGCTCTCTTAGCCAAAGCTGCCATTTGCTTTTTAAGCAGGAACTGCGAGTTCAGGAGGAACCCCAAATTACAAATGTAACACCATCCAGAAACAAAGATAGAATATCTCTGCAAGAAAATATTTAAGAAGAAAGAAACTACTGCAAAAGGTCCCATGACTTAAAACTCATATATGATCCAACAAAGTACTGAGGTCAACAGCATTAAAATCTGCTGAGATATCAGTCAAGATCAGATACTTCACCTATCTTTGTCCACCACAGATTATCCACAAGAGTAATCATTATGGGTTTGGGGAGTAAAACCCTTAACTGAAAATGGTTCATATGAGTTTCAGAGGTTTCTGCAACTACAGGCTCACCAAACTCTCAGCAGCCTTTTTGTCAAGAGAAAATTGTTCAGGTTCCTTTTCATCTCCTTGGAGGTTTTCATCAAGAATGGATAGGGATCCAAGCTGATGGCAGAACTGATGTTGCAGCCCAAATAATTTTGATAATTATGACCTCTGACATCTCACTAGGAAACCATCTAGCTAGCATCCAGGCAATTTTGTCGTACTAGATGCCCAACTCACAGTTATATAGAGGACATCTAGAGAGTAGCATTTGTTCATAGCAGCCTAGCAATTGTTCATAGCAGCCTAGCAAATTACAGTCTGGCCCAGCCTTCTGCATCTGGGTCACTTTAAATTGAGTTGCTGGTTAGACCTCTGCAAACATACAAGGAGTGGAGGAACAATTTTTATCATTACAGTGCATGTTCAAATCAAATTTGCTTCTTATTTTCTACCAGTGACTCTTAGGCATCTCCCCTGTCATTTAATGTCTTGGAAGTTTCTCAGTAAACGAAGGAGCTCCTCTGAATTGGTAAACAGGGAAAGGCAGTGCAGACACAAATCTATCCAAGGCTATAGGTGCCTCCATATTTTGGGATGTGCTTACAGGGTCAGCGAAACTGTGACTTTAGGGGAGAAGAAAAATCATTAGACACTTGGGAAGGACTGATCTAATGGTCCATCCTCCTCTTTGAGTTCAGTGGCACCAGACCATGACAATATGAATTATCATTACATAGATATTAATAACTCCCGCCTTTAAGACACGTTGCATTGCTCTGAAATAAAAACAAATTCTACTGTTGGCTTCTTAGATTAATTTGAGGTTGTCCCTAAAGCTAGACTTCTCAAACAAGGCCTCATATCCAGCTATTGCTGAAACAGTGTCTCTGGTTCAGAGTTTTCTGTCAGTAGCCATTAGATTTGCAAGATTGATATTAACCCCACTAAGTAGATCGCATCAATAAATCAGAAGGCTGAAACTACTTTTATATAGGCTATAATAAGAGCCTAATGCTGGGAACGATTGAGGGCAAAAGAAGAAAGGGACGACAGAGAATGAGGTGGCTGGCTGGAGTCACTGAAACAGTTGGTGTAAGATTAAATGGACTCTGGGGGATGGTAGAGGACAGGAAGGCCTGGAGGAACATTGTCCATGGGGTCGCGATGGGTCGGACACATCAACAACAACACAATTTTGAAAGTCTGATTGTGCTGCATTTCTTCTTCTTCCTCCTCCTCCTCCTCCATCATTGGACTACGGAAGTGTCTGTTTGTGCTACTTTTGAATATTACCTCTTGTAGATTTAAGAGATCTCTTGTTGTTCTGCCAAGATAGCTTGCATTTATCAAGGTCACCTTTCTTACTCTCTAAATATACATTTCAACCCCTCCTTCATTTTAGTTGCCTTATAGATTAATTTTTTCCTAGCTTTTCTTTTTTTTAACAATAAATTTAATAATAATGAATTTTCTTGTTATATCACAATATCACTGCTGGCATATAAAAAAATCCTCTTACAACCCCAAAGGATAAATCTAACATCATACACTTTCCACTCAAGGTGCTGGACTTACTACTGTAACTCTCTATGCACTTTGACAATTGACTTCAGAATATTGGGAACCCTTAGAAGTACATCAACTCAGTCATTCAGTTTAATGTACAGGTAAAATAGAAATAGTAAAAAGTATATATCAAAACAGCAGAACAAACTGGCAAATGAGATGCTAACCAATATGTTACCATAACATCTAGAGATAATCTCACTCAATATTCTGGCCCAATGTCCAAGGGAATATTTAGGTCTTAAGAGCCAGCAGGGTCCTCGTCTGAATTCTGGATTAGCAGACATCTGAAACAGCAGGGAATAGATAATTTATGAATAAATTCTCTCCTAGTTCCAGTGTTGTAACAGTGAATGAAAACTTACCACTACATTTCATTCTAAATTAACTTTTTATTGACATTGCTATTCTGTTTCACATAAAATACACTACTACCATCCCTTGTATTTTTAAATTTTCACCTAAAACCCACTTTGTAGAAATGTGATGTAAATATAGCTTATATTGCCACTTTAATAAATTCTGAGGTATATCTACTCTGATAAGTGAGAGTTATGTGATGCTAAAGAAATTAAAATGTCTTCATATATTAACTGATGTTATACCTTAATTTTCTTCTAATCTTAATATTTGTATTAATTGCAATATCAATAATACTTTTTTCAATATTTATGAAGCAGTGCATAAGAAAGGAGTTTGAGATATGTTTATAATATATCATGATCCCAGAACCACTATGTTCTGCACTATCAAATCAATTTCCAGTTTTTTAAAGCGTTGTGTAAAAATTATTTGCATTAGCTCATTTGAATTTACTGGGAGTACAAGCATGGTATAAAATTTCCTCCTTACAAATTATTTCTCGTCTACCTTTTATATAGAGGACGGGTTTTGGAACCCCAAGAGGTGGTTTGCAAAAAACCGACGGCTTTGGGGTTTTTTAGATAAATTTTTAACTTCTATTTCAAGGGGTTCTGGGAGGGATTGTGGGAATGGATCTGGGAGGATCCATAAATCTACTGAATGGGGTAATGGGTCTGATGATCATGGCGGGGAGGACGGGGACAGAAATTTGACAAGGATACAGGGGGACGAAACGATGGGCATTAGTATAATAAGTGGGAGGGGCAGATATGACAGTAGCAGGGGGCCATATTATGTTTTGGGAGTGCGCACTCACTGTTTGCGAGCGATTGCACACTCCGACCCCCAAAGCATTCCTCATTCCCCAGGTTGTTCAGAGTCTCGGGCCCTGAGTCTATGGCTGATGTTGTGTAATGCCAGGTCAGTGGTAAATAAAGCCTCCCTCATTCACGATCTTGTTTCGGAGGGGGTTGCTGACCTGGCAGGAATTACGGAGACCTGGTTAGGCCAGGAGGGAGGAGTTCCCCTTGTGGAAATGTGCCCGCCAGGTTTTCGTGCATTCCATCAGCCAAGGACTCAGGGAAGGGGTGGGGGAGTGGCAGCAATTATTAGAGAAAGTCTTTGCCCGAGGGAGGCCACTGTTCCTCAGATAGCCGGATGTGAGTCCCTCCTTGTGAAGTGGGGTCAGAGGATACAGATGGGCCTACTGATCACGTACCTGGCTCCCTGCCACGTGACGGCAGTCCTGCCTGAGCTGCTTGACGTTACAGCCGGGGTGGCGGTGGAAACCCCCAGACTTATTGTTATGGGGGATTTTAACCTGCCATCTGCTGGTGAGATGTCGGAGGTGGCTCGGGAGTTCATGGCTTCCATGACGGCCATGGACCAGACCCAGGTAGTTCAAGGCCCCACCCACTTGGGGAATCACACTGGACTTGATTTTTGTCTCGGATCAGTGGCTGAATGATCTAAGAATTGGGGATCTAGACATCAAGCCCTTGTCATGGTCTGATCATTCTCTCCTTCATATGGACTTTCAGGTCACTTTCACCAACCGCAGGGAGACGGAACCAACCAGGTGGTTCCGTCCCAGGCGCCTGATGGACCCCGAGAGGTTCCTGACGGAGCTTGGGCCATTTCCTGAGACTCTGGCTCACGACTCGACTGAGGACCTGGTGGTGGCTTGGGACAGGGCAGCTCTAGGGCCTTGGACCGCGTCGTGCCTTTGCGGCCTCTGACCCGATGCCGATCTCGACTAGCTCCTTGGTTTTCTGAGGAGCTGAGAGAGATGAAGCATCGGAAAAGACGCCTGGAGAGTGATTGGAGGACAAGCCGATCTGAATCTGACCGAACACAGGTGAGATCTTATATTAAGACCTACCTAGTGGCGATAAAAGCGGCGAAGTCTAGCTACTTCTCTGCTCTTATTGCATCTGCAGAAAACCGCCCAGCTGTGCTGTTTAGGGTGATTCGCTCACTACTTCAGGTGGGGGTGCGTGAAGACCCCTTACAGGGTCGAGCTGAGGATTTTGTGCAATTCCTGCATGATAAAGTCGCTCAGATTCAGGAAGGCCTGGACTCCGATTGGGTAGATCCAGGGAAGGAGATGGGGGTAGGTCCTGAGAGTGTTATCTGGGAAGAGTTTGACTCTGTGGCTCCTGAGGATGTGGACAGGATTCTGGGCAAGCTTAGTGCTGCCACATGTTTATTGGACCCGTGTCCCTCCTGGTTGGTACTGGCCTCCTGGGAGGTTACATGAGGCTGGCTCCAGGGGATTATAAATGCTTCTCTGAGTGAGGGTCTTTCCCACCACCTTGAAAGAGGCGGTTGTGAAGCCCCTCCTCAAGAAGCCTTCCCTGGACCCAGCTATATTATCAAATTATCATCCAGTCTCCAATCTTCGCTTCGTTGCGAAGGTTGTTGAGAGTGTGGTGGCACAACAACTACCCCAATACCTGGATGAAGCTGTCTATCTGGATCTGTACCAGTCGGGCTTCAGGCCACGATACAGCACAGAAACGGCATTGGTCACATTGGTTGATGATCTCTGGAAGGCTCGGGACAGAGGTTGTTCCTCTGTCCTGGTCCTATTAGATCTCTCAGTGGCTTTTGATACCATCGACCATGGTATCTTACTGCACCGGCTGGAGAGGTTAGGAATAGGGGGCACCGTGCTTCGGTGGTTCTCCTCCTTCCTCTCTGACCGTTCGCAGTTTGTGTTGGCTGGGGGGCAGAGGTCGACCTCGAGGCACCTTATTTGTGGGGTGCCACAAGGATCAGTCCTCTCACCCCTTTTGTTCAACATTTATGTAAAACTGCTAGGCGAGATCATCTGTGGTTTCGGGGTGAGTGCTCATCAGTATGCTGATGACACACAGCTATACATCTCCACCCCGGACCACCCCAATGATGCCCTTACTGTGATATCCCGTTGCCTGGAGGCCATGCAGAGCTGGATGGGGAGAAACAAACTCAGACTCAACCCCTCCAAGACCGAGTGGCTGTGGCTTCCGGCATCCCGGTATAGTCAGCTGGTACCATCACTGACAATTGGGGATGAGACCTTACTTCCCACAGAGAGGGCTCGCAACTTAGGTGTCCTCCTGGATTCACGGCTATCTTTAGAAGAGCACATGACGGCCGTGGCCAGGGGGGCCTTTTATCAGGTTCGCCTGATCTGCCAGTTGCGTCCCTTTCTGGATCAGGACGCCTTGCGTACAGTCACTCATGCCCTAGTCACCTCCCGTATGGACTACTGTAATGCTCTCTACATGGGGCTCCCCTTGAAGAGCACCCGCAGGCTCCAGCTGGTCCAGAATGTAGCCGCGCGGGTGATTATGGGTGCAACTCGTTATGCCCATGTAACACCTCTCCTGCGCGAGCTGCACTGGCTCCCGGTGGTCTTCCGGGTGCGATTCAAGGTGTTAGTCATCACCTTTAAAGCGCTCCATGGCTTAGGACCTGGGTACCTACGAGACCATCTTTTGACACCAATAGCCTCCCACCGACCAGTTCGTTCTCACAGGGAGGGACTACTCAGGGTACCGTCAGTCAAATCATGCCGACTGGCGACTCCCAGGGGGAGGGCCTTCTCTGTGAGGGCTCTAACCCTTTGGAATGAACTGCCCCCAGAGATACGGAATATCCCTGATCTCCGTGCTTTCCGCCGTGCCCTCAAGACCCTGATGTTCCAACAGGCGGGGCTAAACATGAACATGTGAATGATCTTTTAAATGAGTCCTATGGGAGAAAGGCGGTATATAAATATAATTAATAAATAAATAAATAATAAATACATAAATCTTTTAATGAGCATAATTTAAGCATAGTTTAACTTTTATTTTGAAAAATAATTCTTTTTTCAGTTCCAGTGAGTTGTATCAAATGGAGTTTTTCAGAAAAATATTAATGGCCAAAGTGGTAGAGAGTTCTTCCATATTGTACATTCCCATTTCTACTTAACTCTGCTTCAGAAGATTAGAGTGCTTTCCAGAGCAGGGCATGCAGAGTTTGTCCTGAAGAGAATTCTGTTTTGTTAATTCATTTGCAGTTCAAGCCTCTCGGTTTTCTCTTTTCTATCAGATTAATCCTGAATTGTGTTTAGCCTTTGTTTTTAGCCTTTTGCCTTTCCTAGCAATGTTTAAGTAACATGCATTTTTTCTTTAAAGGATTAGAAACTATTAACCATGAGAATACAGAAATATAACTGCAGTATTTGTCCAGATTGTCCATAGAAAAGAGTGATGATTCTGATTCCCAAGTTCATAAAATATCCAGCATTGCATTCTTCAATCCACATATAAGGTATGACTGATTGAAGCGATGCAGCCTTTTCAGGTTGACTGCAGTGAAGGATAATCTTATATTGATGGAAGCAGAGCTTTTTGTAGCAGATAACTGAACTGGTAGGGTGGAAGTCTAGAGGTCTCTGGAGTTTCGCATTCTTACCTGGCCTTGTGCCTGGGGGTTAGCAGTTTGGTCATTCTCATTGCCAGCACCTATTTTCTAGGGGGGGCCTCACCTGGTATCCACCCTGTTTAATATTCATTAATTGCTTATGGTAAAGTAAAAGTCCCTAAATTTAGAAGAGTGTTGTTAGTAGGAGATGGTATGTGTGTACACCTTTGTTTATCAATTTTCACTTAATGTAGTAGAATTGCGATTTTTTTTTTAAAAGCCCCTACATTTTCAAGAGATTAAGGGATTAGAAAATGAATTTGGTGAACAACTTTGATATTGCAGAAGTAATATAAGTAACTTATCATTGATGTCAATTAATAAAAATCCTGGTTTTATATATTGTGAAAGAAATAGCTGTGTTAAAAGCCTCTGTGGTGTAACATATCTCAGAATTGTATTTAAGTATTCTACTGAGGTAAAAGTTATACAAAACACATTTAAAATGCAGCATATATTTTGCACGGTAGTTGATCTGAATCAAATAAAAAGGATTTAAAAGATTCTCTTCCCTCCCCATCTTCCAAATACCTTGTGTTGCTAATTCATGTCATTGTCATACTTTTGGTAGAGTTAGTGTTTTTCTGTGATTAAAAGGCTAAACTAGAATGGTTTACCATTAATGCTGACAAATAATATATAGGCATCTGCTATTATAGTTACTATAACATATATGGAATTTCAGGAACCACTAGTTTGCATTTTTCCACTTCAGAATATTCAGAGACACTTGAACTGAGTTGTGTTACAAATAGAGGGGTTCCTTCTGTTTATTAAGGGGACTCTCAATCTAGGGAACCTGGCAGGCTCTAGGGAAAAGATGGTATTTGCTAATTCAATATTTTATCTACATCTCTAGGATTGATAGTAATACCCTTTGGTGCACATTTTCAGCATTTCTTTTACTATGGTGATGATGGGGGTTGAGGTTGAGAACCTCTGTATTAGATGATCTTCTAGATCCCTTGCAAACTTATATTGGATGATGGGAAGAATGGTCTGAGTTGGGCTAATACAGGTAGTCCTCAGCTTACAACCACAATGGAGCCCAACATTTCGGTTGTTAAGCGAGTTTTGCCCCATTTTATGACTTTTCTTGCCACAGTTTTAAGTGAATCACTGCGGTTGATAAGTTAGTATACCGGTTGTTAAATGAACTTGGCTTCTCCATTGACTTTGCTTGTGAGAAGGTTGCAAAAGATGATCACATAAGCTTGGGACACAGCAACAGTCATAAATATGAGTCAGTTGCCAAGCATCTGAATTTTGGTCACAGGATCATGGGGATGCTGCAAAGGTCGTAACTGAAAAGTGGTCATAAGTCACATTTTTCAGTGCCGTTGTAACTTTGAACGATCACTAAATGAACTGTTGTAAGTTGAGGAATCCCTGTAGATGCATGGGCAGAGAGATTTTCAAAATTTATCTTGTGTTTTTCCCATGGTTAACGTCCTTCAGTAATCAATCTATCTTCTACACCTCAGGTGTCAAATTTGCAGTGTCATGTTGCTGTCGTGATGTTTTGTGACATTTTTTCCCTTTGCGGAGCTGGGGTGGGCGTGGCCTGTGCATGATGCATCCGGCCCACAGGCTGCCAATTTGATACCCCTGCTCTACACTGACTTTGAATCTAATGTCTGACCCCAAATCTAGGTAAATTTTTAAGAGTTTAAACAAGCATCTTCTATGATTGTAAAAAATAAATGACTCTGGTGACTGAAGAGCTTGTTGATAAATCTTACCGATAAGGTTCAAAATTAAACTGAATTAAAATTCTGAAAATATTCTTTTAAAAATGCATACGTGGGAGGGAGGATTCCTCTGCTTCTAAACAGCTTTTGGTGGACATAGATAGGAAAAAACCCTATTTCAATAGATGGTAATTAGTCATGGTACAAGCTCAGTGATATAGTGAAACTTGAGACCAAGGAGGAATGTTGAAGGTTTGGAGTGTACTAAGATGGGAAATAGAAATTTATCATGTACTGAAGAGTATAGTTAATAATTTGAGCAGATTATATATGGTATATCACTTTATCACTGAACCTGGTATGGCCTAGTTGTGATGGACATATTGCATTTGATATTCTTAGGGCTGGAGCACATAACTACATTTACCATGGTGGAGATGTGGCTGAAAACGGGAGCATGGGATATCAGTGCATGATCACGGAGCTCCACGCAGTAAGTACTTCTGCATATTCTAGCCAGGATAGTGATGGCAGGATCCCCGTGGTAAAATATGTGGACTCCAGCCCTTAGTCTTTCATTGTTGTGCCATCTCTGAAACATATACTGTAGATCAGCTCTTGAAAATAAAGACACTTGAAAGAAAGGCACTTCACACCTTGAAAATGAGAATTGATAATGATTATCATCCGTGTTGATAGTATAAAGTTTAGAAACAAACACAATCGAATTCTGAAGTATTAGAGTATGAAGTGCAGGTTTGCAAAGTAAAGACAAAAAGCAACATATTAAAAATCAGATACAAATAATAAAACCAGTAAAGATTATGTTTCTGCTATACTGTATGTGGAAGAATTCTAAAAGGAAACTTTCCAAATTCCTGAATATATATTTAAAACGATTTATGTTCTTTTTCACATACATTTACTGTTTTAGTTGTTTAATTGAGGGATTACAGGATCATAAAAACTGAGTTTTTAAAGTTGTTTAATTGGTAAGACATTTAACTTTCCATTAAAAAGTTAAATATTCACTTTTTCCTAATAGTCATCTGTCTCTCTCTATTTTTGGAAAAACATGCTTGTGTACTTTAAAAAAAATCAGTTTGTACAGATCTTTCTCAAAACCTTTCAATTTATGGTTACTGCAGTGATAATATAAAATTTGCTTGCTGCCCAAACTGCATACAATCCTTTTTCGGGAAATGGCATCTCAATTTTTAAAGATCCATTAGAGTACAGAATTTTCCCATTGTGGAATTTCTAGTAGAGGACTGTTTATATCCCCCTTCAAAGGGCCACTCTGCTGCCATTATATAAATGGTGTACATTGTGCCTAGCATAATTTGAGATTATGCTGATAATTTAGTGGTGATTACATGCTATGCAATATTTATAGTTCAAATTCAGCATAACATCCTCAGTTCTTGCTACTAAGCAGTTTGTTGGATGTATTATTTTGATTTGACGTAGATAGTGATATATCAAATAAATAATATGAATTATCAAAAAGGAAGTACAGAAGGACGTGACTTATTTTGATCAGAATGACAAATACTTTAGAAGCAGCAGATTTATTTATTTCTACCTGATAGGAACATTGATGGCAATACATTAAAAGCCCACTGATGTAGAAATTTATCATTTTAGTAGGGTGATGAGATATTGGTATAAAATTATTTTTCACAGGCACACAGAGCAGAATCTGGGGATTAAATTTACATTTAAAAAAAAATTCTTTGTCTCATATTTGTTATTTGGTAACTTTCTATATTGTTATAAATCAGAATATATCTTATTTGATTTTTGTCGTTCATTCAAATGTTGATATTTTTATGAGAGTTTCATGTGAATTTTATATCTGATATATGAAAAACATCGGAAATAGCTAAACTCTATTTTTGGAAATACAATATTGATGTATTAATTTCTGCTTAATATTGTTTCTGTGCATTGATTATCTCAGACGTCTGCATATGATATGTCTGCGTTTGGTACTAAGAAATATAACCCCCCTAAAATATACAGTACATTAGTTTGTGTTTACTGAAAGGAATTATTTTTGCCAATTCATGTACTTTTCAGATATCTTGTGAAGATTTGTAGTACTTTCCAAAAATTATAGATTTATTGGTGTTAGACTTTTCCTTGCTGAACTTCTTCAGGAAGGTTAGTGAAGTGATATTTTTTAATACCTGTAAATACTTGGAATATCTGTTTTCAAAGATTATGTTTGGTATGAGAAATGGCACAGGAAAATGTACATGAGTTGGCAAAAATAATTCCTTTCAGTAAACACACCTGAATAAATAGCCTTTCCACAAATGTCAGGTCAATGATAGTACTTTTTGAACCTGAGATTCTCATAGTGAATAGGCAGTGTACCATCATAACTACAAAATCCATGAGCCTCTAGCATGTTAAAATTTCTCTGTTTAAAAAACTGAACTAAGACTAGAAAGCTTTATGTCAAATATCCTCAGTCGTGAAAATCATTGGTGTCACTTGCTGTCTCTCAGTCTAAACTACTTCATAGGTTTGTTGTGAAGAAGATATTTGGACAGAGCTTGCTTGGTTTTCTAGATAAAAGGTGAGTTATCAATGTTTTAAACAAATAGCATAGACAAGGAATATCAAGTGCAAGTTGCAGGTTGTTTGATTATGCTGTGGCAAACAACAAACAAAACATTTGAGGGTTGATAATGTTTCATCTCCTTTGCCACTTTTGATAAGAGAACCCATCTGAACTGGCAGTTCAGTGAACTGTTATTGATGTCATCATTATTGACCTATAAAAATGTTGATATTGTTCTAGCTACAAATGTACTAATTAGGGGGCTTATTTAATGTAATATGTGAATAATTTCTGCATATATTTCAGAAGCACTTCACCAGAGATAATTATTTAAAGTATCTACTAATAATGGCATGAATTTTGTAGGCTTCTGGGATCTATTTTTCTCTAAATCTTAGTCTGTTAAATAAAAGATCATTCAGAATTGTTCAGAAAAGAATGGTTAAGACACTGAAACCCATGAGAACGTGCTGAAATGAAATTCAAATTATATGTGGGACATATATATCCCTTATATATAGGATTCTTATATATATAGGATCGTGGCTCCTAACATTCTGTAATATAAACCTAAAAAGGTTTCTGTGAAATAATTTCTATTCAACTCTTAACCCCTTCCTGATTTGAGGGCTCCATGTAAGCAAGAATGTGATCATGGTTGCTGAAGCAGCCTTTAAATCCTAGTTTATTGCTTTGACTCATGGAAACATACATTTACATATATAGTGTCTCAAATACACTTGGAATAGTAAATTTGAAATATTTTATATGATTTCACATATTTATCCATACTCTCGAATTGAAGAATGCTATGTTTGAACTTAAATGAATTGCATTTAATAGTTTCTGAAAAATAGAGATTCAAAATATTCCAGCAAAATCCCACAATCATATAATAATGCAGCATTGTTGAATAAATTATAGTTGGTTGGATTCATTCATTGTGCTAGCTGTCGATTGTGTTTTATAAACCACAATAGTTCTGTTATTTAACATATTGTCATAGTGTAACAAGGGATAGACTTCTACAGCAAAAAACCAAACTCAAACAGTAACAACAAAGAGCCTTGGTAGTACAGTAGTCTAAAGCACCCTGCTATTAACACTAGCTGCCTGCAATTATTGCAGGTTCGAATCTCACCAGGCTCAAGGTTGACTCAGCCTTCCATCCTTTCTAAGGTAGGTAAATTGAGGACCCAGTTTGTGGGGGCAATAAGCTGACTTTGTATAAATACCGTATATACTCGAGTATAAGCCGACCCGAATATAAGCCGAGGCCCCCAATTTTACCACAAAAAACTGGGAAAACCTATTGACTCGAGTATAAGCCGGGGGTGGGAAATGCAGCGGCCACTGGTAAATTTCAAAATAAAAAAAGACTGGTCAAAAGTGCGAGGACCTGTCAGAAATCACTTTTTTCAGCCCTCTGGGTAGTCCTTTTGTGCATATGGACTACTCAGAGGGCTGAAAAAGTAATTTTTGACTGGTCCTCGCACTTGTGACCAGTCCTCGAACTTACGACCGTCCTCACATTTTACATTTTTGCCCTATCTTATCACCATTTCTCTCTTCCCCTCTCTTCCTCATTCTTTCTCTCTCCCCCTCTTTCTCTCTCTCTCTCCCCCACTCTCTCTCTCATTCTCTTTCTCCCCCCTTTCTCAAAGAGAGAGGTGGTAGGTTTGAGGAGAAAGATTGCTGTACAATAAAAAAGATGAAAGGGAAGAAAACCAACCCCAAATAAATATAAAGATATCAAGATAAAGAATGAATTGTTAAACTTTAAAGAATAAAAGAGAACAAATATGAATAAATAGCAATAATTAGAAACACACATACAAACATACAATGTATTTTCTTTGAGCAGAGTATTTGGCCGGTTCACAAATTTAAACTGTTTAGTCATTTCACTTAAATTTACAATTTCTATATTTCCTTTTTGACATATTTATTCCTCATCTATTTTTTTAAAAAACAATATTATCCTTCATCCTCATCTCTAATCTTAATCAAATTCAATTTTTCCCTTCTATTCTATATTATACCCCTTCCCATTGTCATCTATTTTTATATCCATCCTCACATTGGTTAATTATGTAATATTACAGTTGTTCAATACAAATTCAACATTTTAATATAAATCAATTCGTTATATAACTATCTTTTTTGTATATTAATCAATATGAACATGAATATTTCAATTATTTCCATGCAATCCAATTTCTTACAAATCAATTACTGGTAATTATATTTACCAATAATAATAAACCAAATAATTTCCCCCATATATTCTTCCAAACCACAACTTAACCATTTCTGCTTTCAACACAATATACAATTAATAGTATCTCAATTATTACAATTCCCTAGTTAAATAGAGCTTTTTTTTCTTTTGTGTTTTAAAATCTTGAACTCTCCTCTTTTGCCATCTGCCATAAATTTCCCATTGTTTGCACCTACCTTTTTTGATGAGGAAAAAGAAAAGAAATCTGCCTTTCCAACGTGGCAAGGAAACAGCAAAGGCAACAACCTGCTTTACTTTCAGTTTTGTTTTCAGCTTGAATTGCACAAAGAGAAAAAAAAAATGTGCTCCAGCAGGACTCTTTGCAGCTAGAAAAAGACTCCTGCCCAAAACAGCTGAGAGCAAATCAGCTGAGAGTCGGGAAGCTGTTCAAATCAGCTTATGGTAATTAACCTATATGAAGCTGAAAGGGGCTGTTTTTTCTATTTTTGCAGACACGAGTCTACTCATTTGTTTTCTTTTAAAAAGGCATTTTTTTTCGTGACTCGAATATAAGCCGAGGGGGGCTTTTTCAGCCTGAAAAACATGCTGAAAAACTCGGTTTATATTCGAGTATATACGGTATACAAAAGTATGAAGGCTATTGCTTAGCGCATTGTAAGCCGCCCTGAGTCTCCGGAGAAGGGCAGCATATAAATCAAATTAAAAAAAAAAAAGAATAGGATTAAGAGAGTTTTGTGGCACCTGAAGGATTAACTATTTTATTATAACGCATAGGATTGTATTTTGCATTCCATATACTGTAATTATTTCTATTTTTCTTTAATAATGCCCATTTTAAATGGTTTTAAATGCTATTCAAAATGTTTAGTTTTTCCTCCAACACAATGTAAGATATAGTAAGAGTACGGTATTGAGATTTTTCACATTGCTTAAATGTCAAGAAAAATACACAAAAGCTGAGAGCTGTTTTTCCACCATTAGAACCCAAAATCCATATTCCTGTATGTATTACCAATATAGGATGTCTATGTGTATGATTCACCTGAAAAATGTTTATTAGAATACTAATATTGTAAAATTGTGTGTGGATTTTAATATGGAATTTTTTCCACAGAGAAATATAATTCTGGAAAATTGCCTACCTCAATGCTTATTCTATTCTATTTTCCTATGCTGCTATCACAATTCTAGGTAAGGCTTTTGCCTTTCTCTGCCATTCAGTACTTAGCCAGAGATCATGGAGTGACCCCAAAGGCTGGTGTTTCCATTTTTCTCATCTGTTCTTTGTGGAGGTTGTCAAAGCATGGTTCCTTTCTCCCTCCTAGTGGCAAAAAAAGTGATAGAAAGTCAGACTGGATGAATTCATCCGTTCTCATAAGAAATTGAGTCATATTCAGCTGGATGTGCTAGCGTGCATGTGTCCTATTGATAGTATTTCCTGAAAATGACACTTCTGACCTTAACAAGGTAAAATGTCAGTTTTTGGTGTACATTGCAAAAATAATACAAAATAGGTCATGTTAAGTAGAAGCAAGATGCCACTAAACCTAGTTTGGAATAGTGGAAAAGATTGTACTTTCTTTTTTCACCATTCGGACTACTTGTTCTCTCCAACTTGTGTGGAGAATTCTAATTGTTGAAGATTCTATAGCAAATTAAGCTGGTTGGTTTTTGTTAATGAAGACCACACTATAGTTTTAGAAACTGAAATAATATTCAGAACCTGAATTGATAATTTTAAACTGCATATGCTTGCACTAATTTAATATAAAAGAATAGGGTTTCAGTTTACGATTTAGTTCCTAGGTCAAATGGGGAATGTACTGATAATTAAAAGTATACTTGCTGTCCAGTCTCTTACGGTAATAATGCAATCTTGTCTATTTCTGTTAACATTATATTGCTATGTAATATTCTGTATAGGCTGATGAAAAAAAAAATCATCCCAGCATGAAGACAGAGCTTTTTAAGAAGTTGTTAGCAAGAAAATATGTCTGTTATTAGAACTGAAATAAAGTAGTCTGTGTAATTGATTAGGCATGGCTATGTGTATGGTGTATTTTCCCTCTAAAAATGTCTGCATTTAATTTCTTATAAATTGTAGTGGGAAAAGAGAAAAGAGGCACTAGCAGCTGAGTTGCCACACCATACAAAGTCAGAAACATTTTTATGTACCGTATGTTTGAATAAGTAATAATAGCCTGGTCTATGCAATACTAAACTGGAGTGGATAGATTCAGTTACTATGTTAAGATGCATCATGGCTTAGCACAGTATTTAAATGAGACTCTTGATCAGTGATTATTTTTAAAAAAGGTTCTTATATACTATATAGTCTTTAACAGTATAACTGCGGATTAATTTCTTTCCTAAATACTGCTAAATTGATGCCCTTAGACTCTCCTAACAAAATCATACCGTTGAAAATTGACAACTAGATTCAGGAATAATTTAAGAATGTTTTGGTTTAGCAGGCTTACTTGACTTTTAAAACTAAAAACTACAGCCTCCCTTTTCAAAAAAGAAAAAATTGTCTGAAAATGTCAATCCTATCCTATGCATTACTGTCATATGTGCTGTGGCCAGGGAAAAAAAAGATTGGCCTTCATGGACTGAATTAAATTCCTATGACTTGCAAAGAAGCACACGTAACCTAGATTTTCTTCAAGAAAAAATAGGAAACAAGTTATTAATTATTTAGTATGGCTTTTGGCATTGTGAACGATTTTGGTCCATTGATTCAAGGAAGTAATGTAGAAAGCTTAGAAATGTACAGGTAGTTCTTGATTTAACAACCATTCATTTAGCAAGCATTTGAAGTAACAACAACACTGAAAAAAATGACTTGAAAATGGTTCTCACACTTACAACCATTGCAGCATCCCCATGGTCATGTGATCAAAATTTGGAGATGTATTTATGACAGTGGCAGCATTCGGGATTCACATGATCGCTATTAATGATCTTCCTAGCTAACTTCCAACCAGCAAAGTCAATGGGAAAAGCCAGATTCACTTAAAGACGGCATGATTCACTTAACACCTGCAATGATTGGCTTAGCAACCATGGCAAAAAAAATTTGTAAAATTGGGTGTGACTCATTTAACAACTGCCTTGCTTGGTCCCAATTGAGGTCGTAAGTCAAGGACTACTTGTAAACAGTTGGTCTTATTGGTGGTTATAGTGTGCTGCTCCAGAAACATGTTCATGTATCTGTGTACATCCGCTAAGGCAAAAAAACCCCAAACCCCGCAGTTGTTGATGAAGTTTTCTTATATTTAATAACTGAATTATAAATCTTTTACTATGCATTTGGTGTTGCAAATACTTACTTTATAGCAAAATAAGAAACTGGTTTCAGCATGCTCCTGAGGAGACTTGTCTTTCTTTTAAAGGTTTGGTTACTTAAAGCTGCTTCAATGGACCACATTCACGGAGCTTGGAAGACCCTTCCTGATGGAATTGGATTAAAGGATTCTGTCTTCAATGGATCCAGCTGTATTTCACCTACCATTGTTGAACAGTTCGGTTATCAGCGCAGAGCATCTGATGATGGGAAACTTTTAGATTCCTCTAAGACAAGTAACACTATTCGTGTTTTTTTGCCTAATAAGCAACGCACAGTGGTGAGTCTGTTTCTTTTTTTGGTCAAAATAAAAGATTCACTGTTTTTTCTCTACTAGTTCATAAATATTCCAGTGCCCCAGTAGTCTAAAAATGTTTAAACGTGGAAGAGTCCAGAATGGATACACTGACATTTTGTTCAACATGTTTACTCAATATATACACACACACAACTTTGGAGAGAGTAGTGAGACTAGTGTAATTTCTCTGAATATATGTATACCTGCTCTTATGAGTAGGTCCTGCTAATGCACCCTTTCTGGACATTAGATGGTTTCTTGTGTTTTGCTCTTGGCTTGAAAGAGGCTACTGAGTTGAACCTCAAAGAATTTTAGACTTCTGTCCACATCATAAATATAGATAATTAAACATCAGCAGCAAAAATCACATAAACTCAGGCAAATTAGAAAGAATCCGAAATGGAGTCTTTTGTTAAATGGCTGACAAGCTTCTAGACTCATGGTAATGGTAAGCTTACACAGAATCTTAATTTTACCCATAGAAATTATCTTAAAAAGTGCTTCTGTGAATAGCATTCTTGCTTTCTTCTCTGGCTTCCTACTTTTTTTTTTGGTGCCAAATATGGAACAGTGATGGCATTCCCCAACCCTTCTCTGTATAGAATTTAACCTTAGGTTAAAAAATGCTTAAAATTGAGATAATTACGTATGGTAGGTATTGTAAGGAAGCCTAATATAGGTGTAAAGCTGCTGGGCTGTCAACTCTGAGTTTTTTAAAGGCAGAAACTATCATGTCTGTTTTCCTTTTTCCTTGGTTGCTTTAATTATTTACATAATTGATTATCAAGATTAACAATTACCAGGTTTCTTCTCAATCAGAATCTAAAATTGTGAATTTGATAGAAAACCATGCTAATAATATTAATTCATAGAAGAGGAGCGCTTACAACTTTTGAAGGCAAGCCATTCCACTGATTAATTGTTCTGTCAGGAAATTTCTCCTTAGAGATTGTCAGTTATTTTAATTTATAGAGGGTTTGTGTTCCCATTCCTCCACCATTACTGTCCTAGTTCTTAACACAAAAGTCACACCCTGATTTTTTTTATTTTGCCACAAAATGTCCATAATACATATCTTGGTGCTTTAAACTGTCTAAATGAGTTCTGGAGGCCCCAAAAGATCAGAATAAATTCCAATGCAACAACAACTGTAATAAGCAACAAGAGAGCAAGGGGTTAAATCAGTGTATCGGTATATATACAATCAATACTGTATATCAGAAAGTTCAGCTTCCTAGAACTAAAGATTTTCTCAACTTTTAGAAGGATTTTAGTGAAGAAATGAGATCATTTCCAAGTGAATGTACTGTATTTTTTGGACTATAAAATACACCTTTCCCCCCCAAAAAAGAGGGTAAAAATCTGGGTGTATCTTAAAGTCTGAATGTAGCCCTGCCCACCTGCCGGCCTCCACCCTTTGGACATATTCTGCCTTTGAACATCGCATTTTTGGGTGGTTCCAGGTGGCGGGGATGTGGGTCGGGGCACAACCTGAGGAATGAGCATCTTCAAGACGGTCGGGGGGGGGGGGAGGGAATCTGCTCAGTGCTTCAGCAAACAAGATGGGCCCCATGGTTCGCGGCTGGTCCCTCCTCTGACCGCCCAGCAGGCAGCTCAGGACAGACAGTGGCCACGATGACTTCACTCCCTAGCAATGTGAGGAGCCGCTTGAGTGTGGGGGAGAGGGGCCAGAGGGCCAAAGCATCAGCACCCCCAGGTCCTCCGCCTCTCCTCTCCAACACCGACCATGGCGCATGCAAAATTAAGAGCGTGCATCTTCCCCCTCCCCTTCAAAAGACCAGTCAACACCCCACCCCCATTCCCCGCTCTGCTATGCAAAGTGCTTTCCTCCCTGAATCCAAATGCACGACGTGCAGCTGGCGCTGCCACCTGAAAATGCTTTCCTCCCTGGTTCCCTGAAGCACATTGGAGGGGAACCAGCCGCCGCCTGAAATGCAGCTCTGCGAATTGCATTGGGCCAACGGACGGCAGTGGCTGGAAAGGAGGGATGTTTCACTTTAGGAACTCCAAGGCGTGGAGAGGGCTTAGGCGGTGGTGGTTCCTTACATTGCTGGGGAGTGAAGTCATTGTGGCCATTGTCTGCCCTGAGCTGCCTGCTGGGCAGTCAGAGGGGGACCCGCCACAAACCGTGGGGCCCACCTTGTTTGCTGAAGCCACCGGGCAGATTCCCTCCCCAGACCATCCCAAAGAGGCTCGTTCCTCAGGCTGCCCCCAGAGCATGTGAAGGTCTCTTCAGGGAAAACAAGTAGTCCTTGCAGATTGCAGGAGCACTCTGATAAGTTTTCTGGAAAAGAACTTCTCAGTAATCGACACCCTCTTTCCCAGCCGAGTCTCTGAGGCACCTCTCTCTTGCAGAAGGAGGAGGAGGGCAGTATAAAGCAGCGCCACCTTAAATGCTGGTAGGCAGAGGTAGAATTTTTGTTTTCTTGTTTTCCACCCCCAAAATTAAGGTGCGTCTTATACTCTGAAAAATACGATAATTCCAGAATTCAGGTGCATTCCGCTGGAAACATCAACAAACAATCCATCAAAATATAGTTCAAATACATAGGCATTGAGTCCAGATTGAAAAAGAGGTTCTTTTAAATGTATTGGTGCCAAACCATTTAGGATTTTAGAGATCATCTGAAGCAGTGTGAATTATAGCCTGAAAACAATTTGAAAAACATAGTAGCTATTTCAGAATATCAGTCCTACATTCTCAATATGTCTGTTAACAATTGGGCTGCTACATTTTGACCCAGTTGTAGTTTTCAAGTATTGTTTGAAGAGTATAATCCAGATATGATGGAACTGAGGCAGAAGATGTCACAAGATCTATATCTCTGGGGCTAGGTGAGATTGATAAACCAGTCTTCAAATACGATGATCACTTTGTGTGACAGGAATTTCTCAAGAGATTAATAATAAATTGGACTCATCAATATCCAGGTACAAGTTATCCCTATAGTTACTACAGCTCTGCATAAGTCTGGTTACATTGACTCTATCTCCCGATCAAATAATGTTATAACTCTGATGTTCTCTCTCTATTCAGTTTCTTCCTCCAGTTCATCCTGGTTCCATCCTGCAAAAATAATTAGATGCAAGGACAATCAATGAATGCAGCTTTAGTACCAATACAATTAAACCCCTAACAAACCTCTTCTTGAGAAGTAATTCTAGAGTTGCTACTATATTGTAATTACAACGGCACTGAAAAAAGTGACTTTTGACTGGTGTTCGTACTTGGAACCATCGCAGCATCCCCATGGACACGTAATCAAAATTTGGATGTTTGGCAACCAACATGAATATACAGTGGTTGCAGTGTCCCAGGGTCATGTAATCGCGATTTGCGATCTTCCCTGCCAGCTTCTGATAAGCAAAGTCATTTGGAGAAACTGGATTCATTTAATGACTGCAGTGATTAATTTAACCATGACAAAAAAGGCCGTAAAATCAGGCATAACTCACTTAAAAACTGCCTTGCTTAGCAATAGAAATTCTGGTCCCAATTGTGTTTGGAAGTCAATACCTTTAATGCATTTTTCATTTAGTTTTTCCAAGGTAAAAGTATACAGAGTTACAGGGATAGATGTCCCTCGCCCCCCCCCCCCAAATTGACAATAGTAAGGAGATGAATTTTCAATTCTATTCACTCCACTGACCGTAAGAGTCTACCAGCATTTAAGGCATCTGGCTATTGTCTAACAAATTGAGTCTTCTTGAGTTTAAGAACAATTGCTCTATAATTGAAATATGAAGATTAAGAAGCTAAATAATAATTTATATTTCTGGAAATAGAAAAACTTTATTTTGTGCTTAACAGGTAAATGTACGTAATGGAATGACTCTTCATGACTGTCTTATGAAAGCTCTCAAAGTTAGAGGTCTGCAGCCAGAATGCTGTGCTGTTTTTCAATTACTTACTGAACACAAAGGGTAAGAATTGGAATTAAATAATTTCTTCCCATGAGATAATTTAAGATAATATTTAGTATATTTCATCTCATATAGCAGCTGGAGATTTTTCTCTTAAGACAGGAATTTTTTAAAAAAGCAAATCAGCTATGATTCTCGCTTTAGATATTCCTCTGCTTTTTATAGGACGATATCAAATAATTCTATATCAAGCTGCTGGGAAGGATAACTTCAGTCCTTCTAAGGCTTATTATACTGAAGGCCACATTAAGCGCAAATCATGGATGATGTCAGTTTGCTTTCTTCTCCTGAATGTGTAAATTCCAGATAACTTAAGGTTCCAGTGGTTATATAGATGTTGTAACACCATGTTTAACAAAGTTAGTGAAGATGCCAAAATAACAACAGGTACATGACATCAATACGGAAGTACTTAAATTATGGGCTTGTGTACTATACTGATGGTTGACCTAATTACAAAATAATGGTATTTTTATGATGATGTTTCTTATGTTTTATCATGTGCCATCCTTGGCCTCCATGAACAATTATAATACTTTTATTGCTTGCAATTTTTGAATACTTCAGACTAGAAAGTAAAATATATTATCATGTGTATCTTAAGGAATTCTGTTTCTAACTAACTATTATCTGCAATAAATGAGGTTTCCAAATAATTTCTTTGGAAAGTGAATACTTGCAGGTATTTAAGAGGTTTTATTTGTTTTTATAGTAAAAAAGCACGATTAGATTGGAGTACAGATGCTGCATCCTTGATTGGAGAAGAATTACAAGTTGACTTCCTTGATCATGTTCCACTCACAACACATAACTTCGTATGTTGATCTTTTGTATGTATAGAAGAACTGGCAATGCTTTATGGAAAGCAGTGCTGCTAGATTTGTATACAGACTTTATTCTTTATTTTGTCTTCTCACAAAATAAACATGTACATCAGAAAGCTATAATATAGTTGAGTTTTCTGGTCTTTCCAATATTGATATAAAATGAACAGTTTTGTTCACTAGTCTTGTAGTATATTGTCCTTTTCTTTTCTACAGTTCTTTTCTTGTTTGCATTGGGCATTTTTCCTTGCAAGATTAAGAATTACCAAGTGCCGTTTAAAACCTCTCGTTTCTAAATGTCCATTAAGATGGTCAGAAGTGTAGTTGTAGTTGGATTTTATACCTAAAGTAGTTGGGTAAACTATAGAGTTCCTCCTCTGATCTGTGCATCAGTGCCTACATTTTTTGAAAATTATTTTTTAACTAATGTAAATAATACAAACTACTTTTCTTAACCATTTAGTGATTTTTCCATTCTTCATGCTCCTCTATAGTTCTTAGCAGAAAATTTGTGAATGGGTTCTCCTGATACATACATACGTAAATATATAGTAGTCAAAAATATTCTGACCTTCCTTTTTTGCATGAAGAAAGAGTTAGAAAATACTCTAATTTATATTACGATCCTGTAGGCACCTGGATCATTGCTATGCTTAATGCTTCTTCCAGTCTTGGCCTAATGATTGTAATAGAACATTCTCACTAATCAAGTACAGGTATTACAAAATGAAAGTATGGAGGGAGCAGGGGACATGCCAGCTTCAGCTCTTTTTTTCTGAAACTTCTGAAAATTGGTGAGAAAAATGTAAAGAAAGATTAAATGTTGCTGAATATGTAGTCCTCTGTATGAAATGTGTAGTTTTCTGTATGATGTAAAAGCCCTTGTCATCAGTTTCATGATCCTTTTGCCTTTTCATTTAGTAATGCATGCATTGGGCTAGGATATATAAAGATACTTCAAAGTATTTTTTTAAAAACCCATCTGTAAATTTAGCGTGGGTTAGCCCTTTCTGAAACTTCTGTCCCTTTGGGTATGTTGAACTTCAAAGAATCTTTGAAATTGATATGGTACATAGTGAGAAGAAAAGATAACTGTGAGCAAATGCAATCTGTACTTGGTTTTTTTTGGGGGGGAGGGGAGGAATTAGAGGACAATTTGAGAATTTCTTCTCTGTGTGACATACATACAGACAGAGAGAAACCTGTTTGAGCATGTATTTGTTTCTGTGTGCTTATTAAAATTTGATCATAAAGCTTAGAATTTGCTGATTGTTATAAAAGTTCAATGCCCGTGAAAATGTACTGAAGCAATTGGAAAATATAAACTAAAGTTAATTTTTGAAAACACATTTATTGAAAGTTGTTTGCTCTTTGTAATTGGCAACATAAGTGACAAACAATTGCAATTGTTTTCCAGGCACGGAAAACATTTCTGAAGCTTGCATACTGTGACATCTGTCAGAAGTTTCTACTAAATGGATTCCGATGTCAAACCTGCGGTTACAAATTCCATGAGCACTGCAGCACAAAAGTTCCAACTATGTGTGTGGACTGGAGCAATATCCGGCAACTCTTGTAAGAACTTTTGAGGATCCGGGATAGAAGTAATTCTGCTTGTTGAAATAATGCAGAACCCTGATTACTTGGGGGGGGGGGCACGGAGGGAAGGGGTCACCCTATTATTGAAAATTGCCTGGTTGATGATTCTTTCCTAAACTTCTATGTAAAAGTTGCAGGGAATTTTTCTGAAACTTTGAACTACTTTGTTTGCTATTATCATTTCAATTTGCCTAGTTCCTATCTAATGCCTCCATCTGTGACTTGATATGCAATAACTGTGTGCATGTTACTTTTAATCATGCACTCTAGCTACATCTTTTGTATTTTTTATTTGTCCTTAGTACACCTGGCAGGATCTAGGCTTTGGTCTGTGTTTGTTGCCAGTGCAGTTTCCCTAAAGTACTCAGTTGTTTGTTTTTCTTTTGTTTTTAATTCTGGTGCTTGTTTCAACAGGTAATATCAGGAATGGGGAAAAGTATTTGTAAAATTAGCTGCCCCTCCTGTTTGTTTAGAATCTTTGTCATTTCGCTCTCTGCTGCAACTTTATAGCTAAACTAATAGTGGGTTGTGTTGCTCAAAGATGCAAAGCAAAGTACTTATATGGAATCTAAAAACAACTTTTTATTGTAATTACTTTTATTTTATAGTCTGATTCGGCCATCGTGGAAAACCAAAATGTGTTTTATTTGATTTTGGTGTGGTGAATCTAACCATGGTGGTTTAGAAATTGTGATATATATGGATTTCCATGTTTTAGCTAAGCCAAATGTAATTTGCTCAGTAAACTATAATTAAAGAAGCAGTGAGTAAGCAGGTCTACTAGTCCTTTGTCTTGGTAAAACTTTTTACTCTTTTCTTTACTAGTTTTTTTTGTACTAGTTCTGACTTCATACTAAAGATCTCTACTAAAGCTAATATTCTTGTGATAGAATGACAATTTACACACTTCTGCAAGGAAACTGCAAAAGCATTTAAAATCAAAATGACTTGCTTTGTGTTCAGAATGGCTGTTCTGCATTCATTATGTGTTGTTTCAATCATTTTGATAATATTTGGAACTTGAAATCTCCCCCTTTGAACCAGTGGTCAGATTCAAATTTTTTTTTACTATTGGTTCTGTGGGCGTGGCTTGGTGGGTATGGCATGGTTTGGTGCATGTGGCTTGGTGGGCGTGGCAGGGGAAGGAGACTGTAAAATCTCCATTCCCACCCCACTCCAGGGGAAGGATACTGTAAAATCTCCATTCCCTCCCCATTCCAGGGGAGGGTTACTGCAAAATCCCCATTTCCTCCTGATCAGCTGGGACTCGGGAGGCAGAGAATAGATGGGGGCGGGGCCAGCCAGAGGTGGTATTTACCGGTTCTCCGAACTACTCAAAATTTCTGCTACCGGTTCTCCAGAACTGGTCAGAACCTGCTGAATACCAACTCTGCTTTGAACCAAAAATAGCATGTTTCCAAGTAACTGTTTTAGACTCAAAATGGGAGCACATCAAATTCAAAGTTGTTCGCATCCAAAATCTTTTGCGTTTCCCTTTGGCCAGTCACTTCCAACTTGGTGCTATCCTTTCACCATGATTAGCTGTCAGTAAAAGAATTCTAAGTTTATCATGCTAAGTCGTACTTCGCTTAACCATGGTTTATACAATACCTTCTAGTTATGGCATAGTGTATCATGTGAATGCATTTTAAAACTTAAATACTATGTCAATTGATTATGATTTTTCCTAAGATGATTTTTCTTTTTGGAAAATAACAGAGCTGCCCTGGTTGAAATGTTAAGATCTCTTAAATTTAGTAATTTTTTCTTTGGATGCTTTGATTTTAGATTATTTCCACATTCAAATATTGGTGATAGTGGTATCTCAGCACCTCCTTTGATGACTCGGCGAATACGTGAATCTGTCTCTCGGATGCCCATTAAGTAAGCAGCCCTTTAAGTTGTATTATATTAAATTGTTACTGTTTTTCACAAGAAGGCAGTATTATGAATTTCTGGGCAAAATTTATGTGTGTAAAATGGTAAGTTTTTTTGAAAGAACATTTCATCTCAAATTGATTCGTTTCTTCAATACCACTTCAGGATGCCCAGCAAAGTAGTGTAGCTTTGCACAGTCATCATAAGTTAAGAAGTAATTCCTTTGCCTCTCAATCTAAAGCAGGGGTCAGCAACCTGCCACACTGGATCCGCATGTGGCTTTTTCGTCCCTCTGCTGCGGCTCCCTATTGCTGGTCAGCTCCACAATTGATAGGGCTTCTGGTTAGGACAGGTAGAGGAAAAAGGATGCTGCGCTAGGAGGAGATTCTATGGTGGGGGGAACCAGACTTCTGGTCGGCTCCAGAATTGAACGGGGGCTTTCGGTTAGGACCTTTGTGGTTCTTTGAGTGTTTAAGGTTGCGGACCCCTGATCTAAAGCAGTAAGTGCTTCCACTTCACTTTCTCTCACCCACCTAGCTCTGCCCTTTTGTGTGCCGGACTATCTGCTGCATCACCCCACCCACTGCCATATCCAGCACACTGCATGTCACTACCAGTTGTGCCGTTCTTTCATACTACCAGAGCCAGGGCATTTTGGGATGCATAATGCATAACTACCCAAGCTCCCTACTGCACACCACTGCCCCTGCCCCCCCATCCATCACTCATAGTTCTCACCCCTGGCATGTGGGACATTGCTACAGTGCTCCTCCACATATGGCTGGAATGAAGAGCACGGGGAGACAAGAAAAGATGATGGGGAAATAACTGGGAAGGCAGTCATGAATAAATGGATGAATGTTGGGCGAGGACTACCTGGAGTTACTTTGTAAAGCACTCCATAGTTGAGAATAAACCTATTCAAAGCCATCGTTTAAAATTGGTTTCCTAATCTGAATATTTTGGGAATCTCTGCTGTAAAAAAACCAAGGTGGATTAGGGGGAAAATCATAGTTGTGATCATTTCCAAAATAACTTTTTATTTCTAGAGAACTATATCATGAAATTTGTTATTCTTAAATAGGTTCTATAGATTTTCATAAGTTAATGCTAAGGTCTTCATATAAAAGCATACATCTATAATTTTGTTTTCTTTTCATAGTTCTCAGCATAGATATTCTACACCTCATGTCTTCACATTCAGTGGAACAAATCCTTCTCCTGAATGTTCCCTTTCTCAAAGGCAGAGATCCACCTCTACCCCAAATGTCCACATGGTCAGTACTACTATGCCTGTGGATAACCGGATAATTGAGGTATTCCTACTCCCTATTACTTAATTGGCATTTTATAATATCTAACTGCATGTCTATTTAATAACTCTTAAAGCTGGTTTCATTCAGATGTATTTTTTCTGATTTTCTAAATCATTAAGCTATGTTGTATGCAGTTCATTCGCTGTGTGCCTAGCCTAAGAAAAACCCTTTTCTCAAACATTTCTCAGGCAACATCCTCACATAAGTTATCAATTGTCTATGCTATTAGAGGATCAAAGAAGAAGTTATTGCTGCCATGTATGTTAAATCTAGTAATATATCAAGCTCTCAGTGCTATTATCTCTGCTAACTAATGAACAGCAGACCCAATTTTGCTCTTTATGACTGTACTACAACTGTGCTTACAATAGCTGATTGAATAGAATAAAGAACAATTTTTGTATAACAGGACCCAGAACAATATGCTATTTATGCTCTCTAAGATAAAAAGGCTGCTACATTATTCTTTCCAATGTAGCATTTGAACAAATAATCTGGAAATACATCTTCTGAGAATAAAAATATAATAATAAATAGATAATATCTTGTTGTATTTTAATATTTTGGAGTCAGTTTATTTTGTCTAAAGCAGTTTGTTCAGTCTGCCTTATTACAAGGCCTGCCATGAATAAAATTAAGCACAGATTGTTAAATGTTGTTTGCTTGAGATCCAAAAGATTTTAGATTTAATTTTTACTTACTGTACTACAAAAGTTAAAAAAAATTAATACTGATTTTCTTTCCCAATGCAGATATCAAATAACAGGATAGTATGATATCAATGTAGATTTTGAGAGCTATTGTTAATATTGGTGAAGTTTCAAGTATGTGAATGTTAAAACTCATAGGAAGAGGTCATGAAAGATATCCAGAGACTTGTTATAATAAAATTTTCTTGCATAATACTGTGGTTCAAATTTTCGTTCTGGGAAAACCATTTGACTTTTCTATAAAAAAAATGTCCCCAGGTAGTACTGACCAAATTTACAGTTTTTAGAGACATGGCAATGTTAGAATTTTGAGTTCCTTGTTCTGATTGCATGAATATGGTGGGTTTTTCTTTGTATTCATATACGTTGCATTAATCTGCCTTTTCTGGAACAAATAAATAGGTTATGTTCTCACATCTAGAAATGCTGAAGCCAGCAATGAAGTGCTTCCCAAAGTATTGAGATGAACAAAGTGGGGACATGATTTTTCCTTGGAATCCATGATACTTTTGATTTTTTTCCCCTTGATTTTTCATTGAATAAAGTTAGAGGGCTGTTTTTGAAAATGAAATGTAATTGATTAGTTTAATTCTCCCTTGTGCTGCTTAGAGAGTCCATTGAATGGGTTAATCCTCATGTGACTGGCCAGAAACTGAGTAAGAATTTGCATAAACACACCTCCTCTTCCTGTCTAGCCCCAGTTCCTTACTCAGTCCGGCCTTAGAGACTTGTTTATCATCTGGCTCCATTCTTTTGACTCTCTAATCAGCGATTTTGGAAGAAATTTAAAAAGCTTCTCCAAGCTTCAGCTCTTCGTGAAAGTCTTCCCAGACGTTGCAATCTTTGGATTCACGCTTGGCCGAGCGCCACTCAGCTGAGCCGCGGCTTTGCCGGTGTCGTCAGAGGCTTTATTTCGCCACCATTAGCCAAGGACACGAGGATTCTCTGCTTGCTGTTCCAAGGGATATCGCCTTGCTGTGAGTTGTGTGAGGTTTATTCATCGGGTCTGTCCTGTCAGCCCTGTGCCATTTTGGTTACACCTCCCAGGATTTTAAACGTTTACTAATTCAGCTGGAATTCGTTCAACACTGCATCCAGATTGCTTCTTTATATTATCCCTGCCACCAATTATTTTAGGATCACATTCTCTGCATTTTTTTTTCCCTCTTGCCACCGGCCCTTTCAAAATGGCTGACCGCAGTCGTTCCCCTTCTAGAAAATCCCAATCTCCCTCTCAGCACAAAGGTAAATCTAAGGATAAGCACTCTACCAGGGCCAAATTATCTAAGGTTGCTTCTTCTTCTTCAACTGCATCTGAGAAAGATGCCAGAAGAAGGCATCTGGCCTTAAACAAGCAATTTGACAAAGCAAAAAAGCTGGCAGAAGCCATTATACCTCCTCCCCGCCTTTCCCCACAGTCACTGCAGCCTCCAGCTCAGCCCTGGGGCATGACATATCTCCTCAAATTCAGCGAGATCTCTTCTTGGTCTCCAAATGTTTCCACAGAAGCGCAAGAGGACCAGGCTGTAATCAGGGAGGTTTTCTCTCATGGAACCGATTCCATCTCGGATCCACCTAGACAAACTCGTGCCTCCAGGCCATCTTCCACTTTCACTCCTATGGTGGCAGGACTCCGCCCGGAGGAAGGCCATCTGACTGTCATTCCCCAGGAAATGTGTGATCTCATTGCACAGACAGTGGCTAAAGGCATTGATGCAGCCCTCACCCAAAGAGGTATTCTGGCTCCATCATCTGCTCCCACTCAGACATGCCAGCTCTCCAGGGCCTCATCCCATTTGGACAGTGATTCTTCTGTGGCCACTCACTCTCATTCTCACTGCAGTGACCAATTTCTTATAGACCTAGAGGATGTTTTTGATTACAACCTCTCTGGGGAGAAGGAGGAAAATTCATCAGATAGACCCAATTCCATGGGTCTTTTTCGACATGAGTTGTTTAAGATCTTACTACATAAGGCAAAAGCCACTTACAATATGGGGGTCACTTTGGCACATATGGCAGCCTCTTCTGATCCCACTGACTCCACCAGTCTTCTGTTTACAGAAGCTGTTACCAAACAGGAGGTCATACCATCACCTAAACTCTTCATTGACACTGTCCAGCACCAATGGGCCCAACCCGGTTTGATTTCTAACTCCAGTGGGCTGGATAAGAAACTGTACACTGTGGAACAGGAGCTCGAGGACTTCCTCAAGCTTCCTGTGGTGGACGTTTCCATGGCCAGCCTTACCTGTCCTAACATTCTACCATCTGATGCAGCCGAGGTCTCCATTCAGAAGATAGACGGGCCGAAATTTCTACCTGTAAGACCCACCAGGCCAATGTGTGGGCTATCAAATCTGCCAGAGATGTGTCCTTCTTTGCCAGGACGTCCTTTATTTGGCTGCGCCAGATGCAGGCTAGAGCGTCGCCTGAAGATGCTCGTTTGCATCAGAACATCAATAAGATGATCGCCGCTATGGAATATGCCACTGATGCGACTCTTAACTCAGCCAAATTTGCTTTGCACGCCCTGGCATTCAATGTCATGTCTCGCCATCTTCTCTGGCTGAGCCATTGGCAAGCGGACATGAGAACCAAATGGCGCCTGGCTGCAGTTCCCTTCAAGGGCAATTCCCTCTTCAGTGAAGCCTTGGACCCTATCCTAATTTAAGATAGGGACAAGAGAAAGGTCCTCCCTTTTATTTCCAGACGCTCTGATAGACGGTCTGCCTTCCCTTATCGGAGGCAGTCCTTTTGATCTTCTGACCCAGGTTTCCAAAACTTGGCTCCTCACCGACCATTTCATCAGACATCCGACAGGTCCCAAGACAGACAGTCTTTCAGAGAATGCACTTGTCAGCCTCAGGCCAGGCGGCCCTTTCAGGGCTCCAATTTTCATCCCTACCGTAGAAAATAGTGCCTCCTCCCTTCAGGGGCCCATTGACGGTTGTCTTGACAGCTTTTCCAACATCTGGCAGGCTACGACCACTGATGCCTGGGCCATCCAAACGGTCTCCCAAGGAGTCACATTGGAATTCATTTCTGCACCCCCAAAGCGTTTCATCAATTGTTCTGCATCCACTGATCCTTCCAAGAGAGCTGTAATGGAAGCCGAAATTCAGCACCTTCTGGCCATCTGAGCCATCGAATCTGTCCCTCCGGAACATCAGGGTCCTGGCTTTTATTCGATTCTTTTCTTGGTGCAGAAGAAGTCGGGGGGCAGCAGAGCCATACTGGACCTGAAATGCCTGAATGTCCATATATGATATAGGCGCTTTAAGATGCATACCCTTCACACTATTCTGGGTGGCATCAGACACAGAGATTATCTATCATCAATAGATCTCCGGGAAGCTTACCTCCATGTTCCCATCAGACCATCCCACAGGAGATTTCTCAGTTTCCGCTACGAGGGGGCTCATTTTCAATATAGAGCCATGCCCTTTGGACTTTCTTCTGCCCCTCACATATTCACCAAACTCCTGGATGTTGTGGCAGCTCATTTACGAGTGTCACTGGTCACATTACAATGCTACCTGGATGACATTCTAATCCAATCTTCTTCATTCCAACAGGCACAGAACGATCTCCAGGCAACCATTACGACCCTCCAACAGCACGTCTTCACCGTGAACTGGGAGAAAAGTCAGCTAACTCCCTCCACCGAATTGGTCCATTTCAGGGCCTGCATCGACACGGTGTCAGGTTTAGTCTTTTTGTCGCGGGAACAAGGTTGCAACATCCAGGCCACAGTATAACAGCTGAGGTCCCTCAGGAGAGCACCCCTACTCCTGCTCTCTCAACTGTTGGGCCAAATGATCTCTTGCTTGGCAATCGTCCCTTGGGCATGACTGCACTCACGACCACTTCAGTGGCTTCTATTGCCAAGCCAAAGGGCAGGCATCAGCAATTCCAATTCTCGGATCAGGGTTCCCCCGAAGGTACTCAAATCCTTCCACTGGTGGATGTCCGCAGCTCTTACGAGGGGTTCCCCATTCCACGAGCCCCACAGTTTGATTCTTATCACGGACGCCAGTCTGTTCGGCTGGGGCGCACATCTAAACGCCCAGGTCACTCAGCGACGTTGGATGTCCAGGGACCTTCTCAATGACATCAATTGGCTGGATTTGCGTGCCACCCATCTCGCTCTCCGCAACTTCCAGCGCCAACTGGCGGGCCACCACATGCTTCTCAAGATGGATAACATCACAATGAAGGCCCACGTGAACAGGCAGGGTCCCAATGAGCGAAATTGTGCAACTGGGACAATGAGCGGAGAGACATCTGCTTTCTCTGCAAGCAGAACATATTTCAGGAACCTCCAACACCCGAGCGGACTGGCTGAGCAGGTCTACCATTGACCAGGCGGAGTGGCAACTTCATCCCACTCTCTTTTGGCAAATCGTGTCATGCTTTGGCCAGCCTCAAATCAATTTTTTCGCCAGTCCAGAGAACGCACAGCTTCCTCGCTTCCTCACCAGTTTCTGGACACCGGGGGCCGAAGGGACCAACGCCCTCCACTGCCAGTGGCTGCCGGGCCTTCTTTACGCCTTCCCCCCAATACCTCTGATATCGAGGGTCGTGCGGAAGATTTTGGAGGAGTGTCATTCTCGTCACCCCATTTTTGCCTCGGCGGGCATGGTTTGTGGACCTCATGGGCCTATCTATCAGCCACCCATGGAGGATCCCTCCAGATCAGATCTCCCTTCGCCAGGGGGCTCTCCACCATCCGGAATCCCAGTGGTTCCAGTTAGCCGCCTGGCACTTGAAAGGGAGATCCTGAAGAGGGAGCAATTTTCTTCCGAAGTTATATCCACCCTCCTCCCTTCTCGCAGAGGGTCCACCACCCGTATTTACAACGCGACTTGGTCTTCATTTCATCGCTGGTGTACCTCTTCGGAGACTGAACCCACGAAAGCATCCATTCCACAGGTGTTGGGCTTCCTTCAAGCGGGACTGGATGCTGGCCTAGCAATTAACACCCTACGACGACAAGTCGCAGCATTGGCAATCATTCTCTCTTGCAAAGATCACGGCACGCTATCCCAGCATCCACAAATAAATTTGTTGTTTCCTAGGGGGGGCTTCCAACCTTCGTCCCCCTCCCCCATCTACAGGTACCCTTCCTGGGATCTTTGTCTTGTCCTTCAGTCCTTAATGTCATCACCTTTCGAACTCCTGTCCTCCTCCAGCCTCAAATTACTGACCTTTAAGGTTGCCTTCCTTGTTGCAGTCACATCCGCCTGCAGGGTTCCGAGCTTGTGGCCTTTTTTATATGCAAGGACTTGTGCATATTTCATTCTGACTGGGTCGTTTTGCGGATGGATCCCACCTTCCTCCTGAAAGTCAACACCTGGTTTCACAGGGCCCAAGAGGTTATGTTACCTGACTTCTGCCCCAGGCTTACTCATCCCACCGAACGCTGCTGGCACTCATTGGATGTTTGTTGGGCCTTGAAAAGGTACATCGCTAGGACAGCTCTGTTCCATAAATCTGAATCATTATTCATTTCCTATCAACCGGGCTCCCTTGGTTCAAAGGTGTCTTCTTCCACCATCGCTCGCTGGCTCAAAGCCTGCATTCCCATGGCCTACGATCGGAAGTACAAGTACAAGTACAAGTATAACCTGGGCGCATTACAGCACACTCAACGCATTGTGCGGCCACCACTGCTGCTTGGGCCACCCAGGCTCCTCTTCTCGAGATCTGCAGAGTGGCTACTTGGGCTTCACCGACGCCCTTCATTTGCAATTATAAATTGGACAAGTTTGCATCAGCCGAAGCCGCCTTTGGTCGCAGAGTGCTCCAACAGGTCCTCCCTCCGGAGGATCTGCCTGACTCTTTTTCTTCCTCCCCAGGGATATTTAGCTTGGGTATATCCCGTTCAATGGACTCTCTAAGCAGCGCAAGGGAGAAGGAACACTGGACTTACCTGAAGGTTCTTTCTCCTTGCGCTGCGTGAGAGTCCATACCCTCCCTTTTTTGGTGGGTTCCGTACTTTTATTAACTCACTTTCCGTTCAAGTTTCTGTTGCTTCAGATCCGGATTTCGTTTCAGAACTGGGGCTAGACAGGAAGAGGAGGTGTGTTTATGCAAATTCTTACTCAGTCTCTGGCCAGTCACATGAGGATTAACCCATTCAATGGACTCTCATGCAGCGCAAGGAGAAAGAACCTTCAGGTAAGTCCAATGTTCCTTCTACTTGATTTTGCACTATTGGGTTCTTTTCAGGTGTTTACGGTTAAGTGTTTTGTTTAGTTACAGCATTCTTGAATTCTTTTTCATTGGTCCGTTTTGCATGCAAGTTTGGCTTATAGCGGAATCTTACTGCTCTCCAATTTTGGGGAGGGGGAAGAAGATAATTTTGAGAACTTCCTTTACAGGAACTTTCATGGTCTATGGAAGATCTGCTTGGCTAACTTTGTGAGGCGATTGCATCAGTTTTAAAATTCTCGCAGTTCTTAGATAGTGTAACCTACACTTAGCTACTACATTAACTCTCTCCCCCCCTCCCCCCCAAGTCTGTTCTATACTTCTTTCATCTTTAGCAGCTGGAATCTGTTTTTTTACTACTCCTTCTGTTCTTTTCTTATTTCTCATTGCTTTGAACTAGAATAACAGCCTGAATGCTTCTCCCAGGTCCTGGTGCAGACGATTCTGTTTAAGGGGAAGAGTAGGTATTATCTGGATGCCTTTGCTTGGTTCATTTAACAAAATTGCTAAAACAGCTGACCAGATTAGAGTGAATTAACTGAAACTTCATATTGAAGTACTGGTGTGGCATGTTTGCTTGATCCTAATACAAAAATCAGAGCTGTGTTTTATTTAGTAGAATTTCAATTGCAGTATAGCACTGAAGAATAAGATCCCATAGCCACTTAGCCTGAACTTTTTCATTTCAATGTCATCCTCTTATATTTTCCAATTGCTGGTTAAATACATTTAAATACAAAAATAGAGCCAGAAACAGCCATCTGTTTATTGAGGAATCAGTATAGATTCTCACTAAGCAGTTGAATGGGAATCTGCATTCATGGTTCAGTTTATATAAAGTAAGATTTCAGCATAATTTTTTTTTCTTTTAAAAGAGAATACACAATACATAACTGAAGTGAAAGTAAGTGATTCTCAAATAAATAAGACTTGGTAAAACTTGAAATTGGTATAATTTCAAAATGGCTGAAATACAGCCATTTATTTTTAGCATTAGCAATTTGGGTCCTTGGTTCTATGTCTTTCTGAAAATAGAAAGGATTTTTAAAAAAACATCGGAAAACAACCTGTGTTCTACATAAATCTACAAGAACAAGCAATAGTTGCTTTCAGTCTAAACTGCTCTTTTCCCTTTGCACATGTGCAAGAACTGTTTCAGAAGCTCTGCTGATTTTCTGGAACACTGTTTTATGCCTTGGGTAATAAAAAGTAGAACCAAAACAATAAATATGATGGTTTTACACATAATTCTTAGGACCTGCAGTTGTTCCCAGTTGCTTTTTTTTATAACTGAACCTATGTTGTCTGAATTTATAACTGAATATATGATGTAATTCTCACACAGGATTCCATTCAACTTTTTCATAGCTTTTATTGGAAAATTATTTGAACCTTCACTATTTCTCAAACCCACTTATATTTCAAAAAAAATTCTGAGTGGCTTGTAGCCAATTTACTGAGACAAACATGTTCATCATCTTCAAACCATTCAAGCCTTTAAGCCATTTTTTTGCCCACATTTTGACCTTGGGTATTGTTTTCTGGAGTATTTGAGCATGTACGTCTTTCTGTCAATTATCCAAATATTGATTTGGACAGTATTGGATAGATGAGGAACAGTGCAAATGTGTGTTTGATCGCAGCTGTGCATGTTTACATAGACTAGCATGTGTAATATTAAGGAAGAGAAAGAGAAACCAGGTCAGCTGCAGCAGTGCTATGCTGGAGGGCATCTGATTTTTAAATTTTTTTTTTTTTTTACAGATCCAGTTTGTTGTTATATTTTCAGCAAAGTATCTGCTTTAGACACTAGGATAAAAACCATTTTATGCGAAAATGAATTTGAAATATTAAACCGTCCTATGCATTTGTTCTTCTTTTCTCGGTTTATTTATTTTTGGATTGCCTGTAAACAACTTATTAAAATAATCTCTAAGCAGGGCACAAAAATGGGGACAACAATTTTGACATTCCTGTACAAACTGCAAATAAATCACTTGGGCCTCATTTTGAATGCTAAGCATGTTATAATTGCTGAAAGTGCAGTTAGGGTTCCTTGTGCTTTGAATTGCCAATATCCCTTCTCACCATATGTCTTGGCTGATGTTTTGAAGTCTAAAATCAAAGCTGCTGAGTCAGGTTCTCTTACAGAGACATTGGCTACTCTGTTCTGTTTCTCACAGAAGTTATATTGAAAGAGTGACAATATTTTTTTTTCCTTTTGTTTCAGGATGCCATACGTAGTCACAGTGAATCCGGTGAGTGCGTTCACTAAAATATGGTAACTAGATACTCCTTAAAAGTGTGAAACGAAGCAATCACAACTTTTTAATTTTCCTGCCAGAATGGACTACTTCAAATGTTCCAGATTTAGTCCTCTCCAAATGTATATCCTGGGAAACAGGAAATGTTTCAAAGTGTTCCTGAAATAGGCACTTTTGCAAATGCTCAAACTATCTAGAATACTCAGGTCAGACAGAATGTTCTGAAGAAAAACTGCTGTATTTTGCATTACAGCGAGTAGTGTATACAGATAGTCCTTGCTTAACGACCCCAGTTGGGACTGGCAGCTCCGTCACTAAGTGACACAGTAGTTAAGCGAGACATCATGTGACTGTGGCTGACTAACATCACTTTTCCCTGCAGTCATTAAGTGTGGCTTCTCCATTAAATCTGCTTGTTAGAAGCTGGCAGTGAAATGCACAAATGGTGGTCAGATGATTGTGGGACGCTGCAGTGATCATAAGTACGAGGATTGATAGTAATTTTGAGCACCATCACAACTTTGAATGGTTGCTAAAGAGGCCAGTCGTTAAGTGAGGATTACCTGTATAAATGGGAAAGACTAAAATGTCAGTCCAGTATAAACTACCGTGTTTCTCCAAAAAGATCACCCACCTTGAAAAGAAGCCCTATCACTTTTTTGAACGCATGTGAAATTAGGCCTAATTAAGATCCCTGCACCCCGGGGTGCAGGGGGTGGGACGAGGCACATAGGTAAAAAATAAGCTAGGAGGGGGATGGGGGGGTGGAGCTACCCTACTTACCAGGCCTTGCACACCCAGACACCTGTCTCACCTTCTTCTGCGGCTGTTTGCTGCCACTCTGACGCATCGCCCTGGCCTGCGTTTCGCCTTCAGATGCCTACCGGCATCTGTTATCTGCTGCCAATAACAGAGCTCCGGATTGGTCCAGAGCTCTATTATTGGCTGCAGAGGGCTTTCCGGAAGGCATCTACAGCTGATAACAGACCTCCGGATTGATCTGGAGCTCTGTTATCAGCTGCAGATCTGTTCTGGCAGGCATCTGAAGGCGAAACAGAGGCCAGGGTGATGCATGTGAGTGGCGACAAGCGGCTGCAGAGGAAGTGGGTCAGCAGCGGGCTCCTGATGGGTGGGGCTGTCAGTGCCACCACCACAAGGTGAGTCAATAATTAGAACCCTCCAAAAAGAAGGCCTAGCCGTTTTTTCGGGGATCAGAAGAAAATAAGACCTGGCCTTCTTTTTGGAGAAACACGGTAGCATTAATATTGTCATGTGCTATTTAGTCTTTATACAATGTGGCATATATGCAGGTTTCATGCCAGTTCTTGTCTACAATCTTTGTTTGTGAAGGAATCCTGTATTATTAAAATCTATTACTTTTTTCTTTAAATATTTGAAGCATCACCACCAGCGATGTCGGGAAGCCCCAACAATACAAGCCCAACAGGGTGGTCACAACCTAAAACACCAGTCCCAGCTCAAAGAGAACGAGCTGCAGGAGCTA
This sequence comes from Ptyas mucosa, assembly GCA_012654045.1. Classification (NCBI taxonomy): domain Eukaryota; kingdom Metazoa; phylum Chordata; class Lepidosauria; order Squamata; family Colubridae; genus Ptyas; species Ptyas mucosa. The sequence goes on from WNWU01000041.1 coordinate 5,605,741, forward strand.
ATCCGCAAGAAAAAAAAATAGTAAGTATCAAAATAAAATTGTATGAAATGAATATAATACAGACATCAAATATCTGTCTGAATTCAGGTCTGATTTGTACATGCGTGTAGCTAAATGTTTCTGACCTAACCTGAATATTATGTGAGTTTCTAAAAAAAAGGAATGAACTTGTCAAAACTGGTGTTCTCTCTCTACCATATCTGATTGGAACTCTGCTTGTAAGTTTGCAGTTGAAGTCTCAAAGCTTTCAACACAGCTTCCCTCCGCATAACTGTTCAAAGAAAGAAGAGGTTGGGAAGAGGATAGGCACTAGCATCCTTTAATCAAATTAAACAAAAACAACGCAGGGCTTTTATAAAAAAGAATGTTTTCTTATTTGTACTTGAGGTATTCTCCCATACCTTCTATCCAAGGGTGAAATGTAAAATCTGTTACTACTGGTTCTGTGGTCGTGGCTTGGTGGTGGGGGTAATGTGACTGGGTGAGTGTGGCCAACTTTTTTTTAAAAAAAATTTTTTCAAAGCATTTTTTCTAATGCTTTGAAAAGCCTCTCTGCCGATCAGGGAACTCAGCTGGGATCGTCAGAGACTTTTCAAAGCATTTTTTTAACCACCTCTTCGGCCAAGCGGTTGCACAAAAAAATGCTTTGAAAAGCCTCTGATGATCCCAGCTGAGCTGCGCGATCATCAGAGGCTTTTTTTTTTTAACTTTTAAAAGCATTTTTTCATCGGAAGAGGTTGTAGAAA
>WNWU01000041.1:5606586-5624781 GCA_012654045.1 Ptyas mucosa
GGGCATGGTGGGGGGGGGGGCGCAGGGATTTTTGCTACCGGTTCTTGGAACCACCCGCTGCCATCACTACCGGATCGGGCGATCCAGTCCGAACCGGGAGCATTTCACCCCTGCTTCTATGTTAGAATTGTAATGGTACTGTAGTATATACTCCAGCCTCTTGGGCTAGGGGAACTCATGCTAATTAACAACAATGCAGTGAGTATTAGAAAAGAAGCAGAGGAACAGAAATGAAATTGCATTTATTTTTAGAAGAATGCAAGATGAGTTCTGTAACTTGAAACATTTTTTTGGGAACAAAATTATCAGATGATCCCTATATTTCTGAGCAGAAAGCTAATGATTTAATCCTAATTTTTTTTACACTATTTTCTGTTCAGAATTTAAATGCACAATTCAACTTCACACGTCGTACGGCCAATGCAGTTTGTGTATTCAAGTATCATGAAACATATTTCATATATACTTTTAATAAAACCTTAAAACATGGATTCCATGTCATGCTGTCTGTACTAGAAATACTTGCTTGTTTTGCAGAGACCACGTGGACAGAGGGATTCAAGCTATTATTGGGAAATAGAAGCAAGTGAAGTTATGCTCTCAACCAGAGTTGGATCAGGCTCATTTGGAACAGTTTATAAGGGAAAATGGCATGGTAGCTATTCAATATTTTTTCATTAACTTTTGAACTATTATTAATATATATAAAATAGTATAAAAATACACTTTTGGCCCTCTATACCTTTGATATATTTTTGATTCACAAGTAAGTACTAAGGATTGCCAGTTTGCTACGGGAAAAGCTGGCTTGACAAAGATCAAATATTTATATAGGATGCAAATAGTTCAGGTTTTCATAGCCTCAATTCGATTTAGTGTGTCCATATCTAATAATCTCAGTGATACTTTTATCGTCTAATCAGAAATTTATACTGATTGGGGGAAAACCCAACATTGCATAACTGGAAAATTCTACTTAAGAATTCATCTAGGGTGCAGCACATAACCAGGGCAGCATCAGATGTATACTGCAGACTAAATTGAATTGAATACGACAGACTAAATAGCCTAAAGGGAGTTCACAATTCATGAGGCTTTCAGAAGATAAGACATAGTCTAAATTGGTTTCTCAAGCACTTAACCAGATAGGGTTTTACATTTGTTTCTTTTTGCTTAAAAATTTATGGGTAGAAAAACAAGGAAAGCTGGTTAGTTGTTTTTCCTAGGATCAAATTTTAATTAGTTTTAGGTAAGTAGTGCAGAATATCTAGATCAATTACATAATTTTCTGTTATCTCAACTTTCTTTTCCAACCCCTTGTAAATATATTATTCTAAGGGCAACAAGACCCAAATCCTTTCCCAAAAAGAAAAATTATTTCTTATTTGGCCAAAATAAAAATAGGCTAGATTTGATGATTAAGAACTACTTTGCTAACTTAAAAGTATAGCAAAATGCTCTCCAAGCACTTAACCTTATCAGACATGTAGCCTTTTCAAATATAGATGATTTTTAATGAGTTATGCAGAGATCTAAGTTGTTTTCGCACTGTTTTTTTTCTTTTTTATATTTTAAAAAAGTTAAGTAAAAAACAATAGGAAAAATAAAAGAAAGAAAAAGGGGAGAAAGGAATAGAATAGATACATCTAAGTACATACATAGCACTATAATCCCTTTCATCTGTGCTGTCGTTGGACTTTATGTAAATTAATATTACTGCTGCTCTTGCATAAACTTTATACTGAGGTGAGAGTTGAAGTGAGAATTTAAAAGATGAGATTTAATATAAAAATTAAAATGAAGACTGAAAAAACCAGACAAAGTGCTTTTCAGAAGCATTTAAGCCACTCCATTCTTTTGTTCTCCCACCCCGACTGACTTCTACTTAAGTATTTTTATAATGTGCTTTAAACTACTATGATTATTGCTCATTTCTGTTTGATTCATTTTAATTATTTAAGGCAATTTCTCTTTTCCTTCCAAAACCATATTTTAAGTGACTAAATTCGAGTTTCTGTGTGATATGATGCATGTAAGGGAGCCATTTCTTCTTGAATTCAGTTAGCTTCTGCTCCAAATATGCAGTCAGATTTTCCATTCCTGCACGTTCTCCAATTTTGACTTTCCAATGTAGTTTTTCTGAATTTGTAGTTTGAATATTTAGTAGTGGTTTGTTTTATGGGAATTAGAATTTTTGCCAGGCTAAAGACTGTAAGTGAGACTCTTCTTTGGGCAGACTTTCAAAAAGAGCTGTTAGATGCATGCTGCCAGGTTTGATGTTTGCCGTCTTTAAATAAGAGCATCTAATCTTTGTCGAAACCAGAGCAGAAAAGACCAGGAGAAAATGGAATTACTGGTTTGGCCCAGCTTCATATTGAGAAGAAGTCTTAGCTATGCATTATACTTGCTAGAGGAGGCTTCCCTGCTCAAAGTGGCAAAGACAATTATTGACGTTTCCTTCTTAAAAATTGTGCTTCGACACATCCTTTCCATTACTCTGATGAGGGGAAAGTATATACGCTATTGTTTGAACCTTTTAAGACTGGGACAGTTTCCAGGAATACAGGGTTTGAAACAGTGGCTAGGATCCAAAGAGCTACTTAACAGCCCCCATGTGCTTGGGTATTCTGTGGGAGACCTCCTACTGCTTCTTTTTAATTGAATAGACCCCTGGGCCATTATGTAACTTGTTCTGAGAATTTTCTATATTTTAACAGTGTTGGCTGGCAGCATTCAGGGTGAGGGAGGGAAGGGGAGAAGGTTGCTGCTTCACAAACTGAAAGAACCTTTCGGTTATGTAACTGATGGAGATTTTTGCACTCTGATCTGTATATTATTTTAAGCACAACTGATGTTTGACTCTGTTCAGATTCTTAAGAATAATAAGCATACCTTCTGCAGAGATGTACACGATTTGTGTTTTTTATGCAATCATTTACTATATATAGCTTCGTTCTTTAACTTTTGATTGACTAAGTGTCATCAAGTTGGTGTCGACTCTTAGTAGCCACATAGGTGTATTTTGGAGCCACATATTTTTCCCATGATGACCACCGTAATCTCGGAAGTCTTCAGAAGATGCCAGCAGAAGCTTGCTTCTTCAAAGTTCAGTTTTTACTTCCATAGAACAGGGAATGTTCTATGTCAGTGGTGTCCAACCTTTGCAGCTTTGTGGCCCAGCTGGGTGGGGCGGGAGAGGGGAACTGGGCCATGTGAGTGGCGGGCCGTCATGCATGTTTGTGCAGCTCAGCTCACCTGAGTGGTGCGCCAGAGTGCACGCACATGCACACACAGCTCAACTGCCCACCGCTTGTGTGAGTTGAGCTGCACATGCTGCAAATCAGCCTGCCTCTCCTGCGACCTGGTTCCGAATAGGCCATGGCCTGTTTAGTGGGCTGCAACCTGGAGGGTTGGGGACCCCTGTTCTATCACAGGGTGTATCATTGCTTGCCTGTTTTAATTTTTGTAGGTATAGACACATCAGAGCATCTAAATATCTTTTCCCAGGGCCTTCATTCCTGTTCTACAAGTTCTAGCCTCTGCATGTTTTTTTATTGTTTGTTTCTTTATTGTTGATAGCTTCTGTCTTTTAGGATCAATTAACTACAACTTCAGTATTTTCATTCTCAATTCTAAGGCTGGTTATTGTGCTCATTATCATTAGTCTATTTTTTTAATATTAATTTTAGTCCTGCGTTTTCGCTCCTTGACTTTAGAGCTTGCAGATTCTTTGTGGTTTTGGTTATCAGAGTAATGTCATCGGCATAGTGCAGGCTTATTGATGTTTTTTTTCCTCCAATTTTGAATGATCAACTTCCAATCCAGCTGTCCTTAATATGTATTTGGCATATAGGTTAAATAAATAAGGACAGAGTATACCTGGGTCTCACTCCTATGCCAACCTGGAAGCAGTCTGTGTCACCGTAGTCTGTCTGTACTGTGGCTTCCTGACCTGTATATATGATTCTCCTGTATATATGATGGACAGTGAGATGTTTTGGAATTCCTGTTTTTCTGAGCACATAGCTTGATGTGATCAATACAAATGCCTTTCTATAATCAATTAGTTCTTTGTTTTAGAACTTAACAGTTTTTAAAATATTAGTTAACAGAATAATATGTTTAATAATTTGCAAATATTTTATATATGAACTGTTTAGAATTTGAAGTGATCTGTTTTGAGGGCAAAATAGCCCTCTGAAAAGTTCATTTTATAAATCTCTGTCAAGAAGTATACATTTTTATGAAACAGCCTGATGCAGAGAAATTAAACTTCTGGCTTTGTATTTTTCACTGTAACTGGCATATTGTTTTCAAGTTCTCCCTTGCTATAACAGCTGTTGTGCATATACATAAAAATTCTGCACTTGAGACTTTTACATTATTGATTTTGGTGTTTACTGATTATTTTTGCAGGTGATGTAGCAGTAAAGATCCTAAAGGTTGTCGATCCAACCCCAGAACAATTTCAAGCCTTTAGAAATGAAGTAGCTGTATTAAGGTAAAATATTACTGGGATTTCAATACAGTGAAACGTGCTGTTGGGGAGAATAAAAAAAGAAAGTTGATTGATTGATTATGTTCTATTAAATCAGTGTTGATTTTTCATGACTACATAGATCTCCAGGGTGAAAAAAAGAAAATTGTTAATGTAATAATTTCAATAAATATTTTAAGGGAAGCTAACAGGTAGTTCTTTTTCATTTTAAGGACAAAAAAAATCAGCATGCTTTGTTCAAATATCTGCAGTGTGCTCTATATACAAGTGCAGTGACAACTTTGAGTTTAGATATAATATCGCATTTATTCCAGATTCCTGGAATTTTATGTTGAAAAATAAAATGGAGAAAATTCCAGAATTTCATTGTTAGAAAACATTGTTTTTTAAAATTATCCTGTCGGTATTGTTGCTTAGATTGTAGTGAAGTTTAAAATGCATTGCACTTACAGATCTAAGCAACTATCAGTAACAAAATAAATACATCAAAATGTGCGTGTATGTATGTATATGTGTGTGTAGTTAGATAGATAGATGATAGGTAGATGATAGATAGATAGATAGATAGATAGATAGATAGATAGATAGATAGATAAAAAAATAAGGTAATATATAAAAACATATAAAATGTATTAACATAAGCTTCGACTTTTCAAACTTTAAGCAATATTTACATTCCATCATAGCTAATATATAGATTCTAACTACCAAAGATCTCCTCTTCATCAGTTAATGTTAATTGTCAACCTTAGTTATCCTGCCCTAATTTGTGCTGTGATTGGAGAAATATATATGTGTTTTGAATATGTCTACAAATGTAACCCAATGGTAATGTTTTCTATCTGAACTCAAATTTTAATTGATACCATTCCGAAGTCAAGGGACTGAGTTTGGGGCCCATTATCCGACCAGAAATACAGTTGCAAGAAAAAGTATGTGAACCCCTTGAGATTACGTGGGGTTTTGCATGAATTGGTCATAAAATGTGCTCTGAACTTCATTTAAGTCACAACAATAGAAAAACACAGTCTGCTTAAAATAATACTACACAAACATTAGATGTTGCCATGGTTTAATTGAACATAACATGTAAACATTCACAGTGCAGAGAGGAAAAAGTATGTGAGCCCCTAGCCTAATGACTTCTCCAAGAGCTACTTGGAGCCAGGAGTGAGCCAACCTTGACTCCAATCAGTGTGATGATATTGGATGTGTTGCTGACAGCTGTCCTGCCCTTTAAAAACACACACCTGTTTTGGGTTTACTGGTTTCAAGAAGCACTGTCTGATGTGAACCATGCCTCGCAGAAAAGAGCTCTCAGGGCCTGGACGGATTGTTGTCATTGATGGGAAAATGAATTCCAGAGTTTATCAAAACATTTTGCAGGAAAACGTACGACCATCTGTCCGCCAACTGAAGCTCCGCAGAGGATGAGTGATGCAACAGGACAATGACCTAAAGCATACAAGTAATTCAACCAAAAAATGGCTTCAACAGCACAGAATACACCTTCTGGAGTGGCCTAGTGAGAGTCCTGACCTCAACCTGATTGAAATGCTGTGGCATGACCTTAAGAGAGCGATTCACACCAGACATCCCAAGAATATTGCTACACTGAAACAGTTTTGTGAAGAGGAGTGGTCCAAAATTACTCCAGATTGTTGTGCAGGTCTGATCTGCAACTACAGGAAACATTTGGTTGAGGTTATTGCTGCCAAAGGAGGGTCAACCAGTTATTAAGTCCAAAGGTTCACATACCTTTTCCTCCCTGCACTGTGAAAGTTTACATGTTATGTTCAATTAAACCATGGCAACATCTAATGTTTGTGTAGTATTATTTTAAGCAGACTGTGTTTTTCTACTGTTGTGACTTAGATGAAGTTCAGAGCACATTTTATGACCAATTCATGCAAAACTCCACGTAATCCCAAGGGGTTCACATACTTTTTCTTGCAACTGTATATGTCTTTAAATATTCAAAAATTAGATAGCTATGCCTCAAATGTTTTTAATCCACACAGTATATAATTACCTTCCTTCCTACAGGAAAACTAAAGATGGCAGCTATACTTCTTTCGCCTTGTCTTTCAAATACTGAACTCTCCAGCATGGAAAGCAGTTCTTTCAAATACTGAACTCTACTCAGCAGGGAGAACAGTTCTGAGATATTTCAGTTTCTTAAAATGTTTCATAACTTTCCTGTTAATTTACCATATTGAGAGGGAATCTCTTTGAAAGACCATTTTTAAAATTTATTGATTGATGGTTAATAACCAGGGGGTTAATTTTAATGCTCTCCTTGGTTGAGATACTGCAATGGCTGTATTATCTCTAGGCAACAGACCACATTAAAGCCTGATCCCAAAGCTGTATTTGTCCCGAGTGCTTATGAAGTGACAGATAATGGGCTTTGTGCCCAAAACACTGCTTTTCAAATGATCTGAATTTTGGTATGTCAGGCATGAAAGATCAGGACCACACATGTAGTTCCAATTAAAATCATGCTGGTATACAGGAATCTATTCAATGATCCGGCCCGTGGGGTGCTTAGATGTGGCCCATGAGGCCACACGGGAAACAGCAAAGGACTGGCCCTGGGGGCCTCTGGCAGCAAAAATGGGGCACAGGGTCCTCCCCGAGCTCTGTTTTCAGTGGCAGAGGACTACAGAAGGCTGTCACAGCCGAAAACGGAGCTCTGTTTTTGCTGGCAGAGAGCTAGCAAAAGAAACTAAAAACAAAACAAAAGGAGAAATGTTTCCCCCTTTGCATTTGAGCATTCAAGAAGAGACAGGAAAGGAGAAAGGGAAAGAGGAAAGAGGAAAGACAAAGAAAAAGAAGGAAAGATGGGAATAGAGCAAGGAATGAAAAATAAAGAAAGAGGAGAAGGAAGAAGAAAGAATGAAGAGGGAAGGAAAAAGAAGAGAGGGAAAGAAGGAAGATTATAATGAGAGTGAGAGAGGGTCTGAGGGAAGTTCTGCCATAGCACTTGGGCACCATAGGTGCCCCTGACACGAGTGATGTTGAGTTGGCCATGCCCACCCCAGCCTCCGAGGTCAAACACAACTCTAATGCGCCCCTCAGTGAAATTGAGTTTGACACCCCTGCTCTAGGCTAATGCCTCTTTTGACTCTGCATGCAGGTTCTGCCACTCCTTCTCCTACAGGTGCAGGAGTATTAATATTGTTAGCATAAACATTTTTGTGTTCTTATTCTGTGATTTTATGAAGATATTAAGTAGATGGAAACAATGCGAAATTTTGTGTGATATAAATGAAAAACAATGAAATAAACAGCTACTTGTACCCTATACAAATTAAGGGACCCTGGTGGGGGAACCGTATGGTTCTACCATATACTAATCCATACAGCCCAAGTAACTTAAAAGAATATTGTTTTGGAATTATAGCAAAAGTAAGACTAAATGTCAACACTGAAGAGTTAGTTTAGAAATTCATCCATCTCACACATTTGTTTTACATTATATTGTATAGCCCATGTGAAGCTGGACTTTCGGCATTTTTTATTGATGTTAAGGTGTTTAAAATTTCAGCTGAATATACTTTCTTTTTTGTTTCTGGCAGGAAAACTCGACATGTTAATATTCTATTATTTATGGGCTACATGACTAAAGATAATCTGGCCATTGTCACACAGTGGTGTGAAGGAAGTAGCCTATATAACCACCTACATGTTCAGGAGACCAAGTTTCCAATGTTACAGCGTATTGATATTGCAAGACAGACAGCACAAGGAATGGAGTAAGTAGGCTTAATGATAACAGATCTTGTTGCATTAAGAGATTGTTGAAGTGCAGTTGACTGCTCAGTAGAGCAAAAATGATTCTAGAGAAAATGTTATCTTAAGTTTTTGGCAAAGCCTTTTGTGATGACACGGGACTGCGTTGCTTAGAGATAGCAATATAATAAAAGATTATTTGTAGTTCAGGGTTGAAATGAGAAGTCCTTGGTACTCTCTGAGCTTGGTTGTTTTCTTGCAAAAAATTCATTACCAAAACTAGGTAACATCATCAGTGCTAGTAATGATGTTACCTAGCTTGGGCAATGAGACATCTGCAAGAAAACAACCAAGCTCAGAAAGTATAAAGTACCCCTCAGATAGCAATCTGTCAGGACCGCCTCCGTTCAAAACCCAAGAAAGAAAATCCCCAACTCCATTGAAGTAGAGAAGAGGTACTTTTACTGAGTTTGAAATGATAGCGGCGAAAGCAAAGCAAGATCTGATTCAAAAGGCGTGAAAGATACAGGATGAAAGTTTCCTCAAATCCTTCCCCCCAGGGTCCCAGGCTGAATGTCCAATCCATGTCCCACATAATGTCATGTGAAGCTCTTCTTCAGGTATTTTCGCCCACCTGGAGTTCTAGGATGGTTGGCCTTGACTGGGTGTAAACAACTCCACTCAGTGGTGCAGTAATTCTTGAGAGCAGACCTCCCTTTTAGTTCACATGGGCCTTCCCCCACCAGCTCACTTCCCAAACCCAAATACCCGCCCCCCCCGTTACTATGTCAGCTGATAGCAAGCATGCATCAAAGGAAAAACCCATGCTGGAGATCCAGCTGATCTCTGGAGATCTCTGGTTGCTGTTATCCAAGGATTTGCTTGCAACTTTCTGCCAGCTTCCAACAAGAAAAGGAAGCCAGCAGGAAATCACAAATCTAGGTAGCTCACAAGTAGTTGCTGTGGTGCAAGTGCAGTCGAGTGGGGGGTGGGTTCTGCCAGGGTGGGAGAACACACAAGTGGCTACTGCAGCGCCACACAAGTGAGATGGGTGGATGTTACGAGTATGAGATCTCTAGGATCTTTGTGTAACTGAGCTCCAGAGGAGAAAAAAGCATTTGGAATAGGATTGACTTACAAACATTTCCTGAATGAGTGATCATTAACTGGGGGCTACCTATATTTCTCTTTGTAGAGAAAGAAAATGATTCTGCGTGGATAGAATTGTTTGTCTAAAACAGTTGGGGAAGTTAATTCAATTGCTTATTGCTGTTCTCAAATTTATCTAATTCTATTTATAGCTACTTGCATGCAAAGAATATAATACACAGAGACATGAAATCAAATAGTATCCTTTCTACTTGTGAGATTTCTAGTAGTCGGTTGATTAAGACAATAAAGAAGCTTAGTACTACTAATTAAGGGTAGCGAGTTGGTGAGATCAAGATGACTGCTGTTGACAAAACAAACAAATCCTTTGGCATTCATTCAGTATTTTGATACTAATTAGGTCTGAAAATTAGTATAAAAAGTCTCATAGATGCATATAATGCAACACTGCATATAATAGAAAAGTGCTTTTATCTAATTGTTAGATTTGCCCTGCTTGTGGACAAGTTCTTATGCAGTACTGTATTTTCCGGCGTATAAGACGACTGGGCGTATAAGATGACCCCCTACTTTTCCTATTAAAATATAAGGTTTGGGCTATACTCGCCGTATAAGACTACCCCTCAATGTTGTCGGCACTCCCGTAGCGTCATCGGTCAGCACCAGCAACTCAGATTTGGGAAGCTGTGCCGATCTCGTCAAGGCTGCATACCGCTGAATGCTGGACCCAGCCGGTTGCTGCGCGGAGCTTCCCCCACTGTCCCAGGCATCCAGATGGATATTACCGACGCTCCGACTTCCCCAGACAGCTGGGGCTCGCCATCGCTGGCGGTCAGCTGGGGAAGTCGGAGCCTTGGTAGGCTTATACCCGGCGTATAAGACGACCCCCGACTTTTGAGAGGATTTTCCTGTGTTAAAAAGTAGTCTTATACGCCAGAAAATACGGTAATTTTTTTTGAAATACGGTGCCCTTAAGACTATACATCTCTGCAAAAATAGATAATTTAACTACTCTAGAAGTTAAAATAATAAAAATATTCATAAATACATATAATATAAATAATAAAGAGTTCATATAAATCCAATGATAAATCAGTTGAGAGTGGTGAGTACCAAAAATAAATCAATAAACATTACACCATTTATTCCTTAGTATTTTCTCTCATATCAAAATTGTAATAAATGGTAATAAGAGGAAAAGTGGCCTATTTGTAAATCTTGAGTTTTGTAGGTGGGAAGAGGGGCAAACGATCTTTTTATTTAGCAAAACACAAACATAAATAGTACTTATCTATTTGAAATGCTGATAATGAAGTATAGAAAGTATACATAAGTGGCTCTTCCAATCAATAATATATATTTTATAATACATTAATTGCTATAAATATTACAGTTAACAGTATGGACAGCCTAAACACATTGGCTGAACCTACTTGCAAGTGGGACAGTGCTTGGTAATTCAAATTATGGTCCAGATGTGTTCCTTAACAATTGTGAAGATATATTTCTTCATGAAGACCGAACAGTGAAGATAGGAGATTTTGGTTTGGCAACAGTCAAATCCAGATGGAGTGGTTCTCAACAAGTGGAACAGCCTACAGGATCTGTTCTCTGGATGGTAAGGTCTCAAGTATAAAGGAAATAATGCATCATTGCTCTAACATTAATGAGGATTTGTACAACAAATTTGGGGGGAAAAATTAATCCCCAAAATATAGTGCGCTCTATTCCATTGGAGTTGTTTTTCCTTGATATGAAAGATCCAGGTTTCTGATATGCTGCAGTGTTAATAGTATGTTTGTGTTTAAGGAATATAGGGCCCAACAAACAAAGTAATAATTTTGCTTCAAGACCTGATTTGGAATCAGATCCAGACTGCATAGCCTGCACTTATGCACAATTCTCCATAAAGGTGGGACCAGCAGCCAGGAATGGAAGGCAATTCTCGATTTCAAGACCCTGAACCGTCACATCATTTATCGACGGTTCAAGATGCAGTCACTCCAGACAATCTTGGAGAGCGTCAGAAAAGGCGACTTCCTCACGTCAGTAGACCTGACGGAAGCGGATGCTCTCCAAGATGGTCTGGTGAGATTGCATCTTGAACTGTTGATAAATGATGTAATGGTTCAGGGTCTTGAGATCGAGAATTGCCTTCCATTCCTGGCTGCTGGTCCCACCGTCCTGAGAAAGGGCGTCTCAGGTAAGACCAACGCCCATTTCATGCTTTCCATCCCTGCCTTCAGAATGTGAGGCATCTTTCACTATAGTAACCTACAGTATTTTTTTCAACCTTCCATTATATCCATGTAGAAGATTGGTGCTGGGGAGAGATCTTTTGTCCCAGTCTTTTGTATTCATCCAACACTATAGGCAACACCAGCTATTTCCTTTGAAAATCCTGTGTAGAGGTCCACAGACTTAATTTAATTTGCTGGTCAGCCATCTAGTCACAGACAGATATCATAAAGAAAAAAAAAAAGGAAGATAAAGTAGTTTACACCCAAACCATTTCCCTTAAGTTATGCTTCATGATTTATTTATTTTTACCTAAGACCTTTTTTTGACCGTCTACTTGTTATTCATTTTCCAAGCAGTGCATAACATTGCTTACCTTGAAAGGTAATAGTGAATGGGCATGCATGTATGGTCTTGGACCCAATTTAAATGCGTTAGAAAATTATTTTCAAAGTTTAACACTGTTCTAGTCCACAGTTATGGTTGTCAGTGGTGGGGTATGGACAAAAAAGGGTGGGTTGCTATAATTTGTTTGGTTTTTTTTTAATTGTTACGTTTTCTAAAGGCACCAGAAGTAATTCGAATGCAAGATAGCAATCCATTCAGCTTTCAATCAGATGTGTATTCTTATGGAATAGTACTATATGAATTGATGACAGGAGAGTTACCCTATTCACATATTAACAATAGAGATCAGGTGAGAAATTATTATTTTTTGATAAGAGTGCTTTATATTTTTTGATCAAGTTTTGTTTTTAAATTATATTAAAATTAACAGAGCAAAAAAATATACACAGTTAAGAGTTGTATTTGGATGATATCTATCTGATGTGTTATTGAATACTTTCTAATTTTGTAATGGTTCCTATTTTACAGTGCCTCAAGTCAGTGTAATGCCATCATCGTTGTCCTAAGCTCTTTCATTGTGAGCTACTACAGGATTTATCTATTAAAAATACAAAATTAGAGTTCCCATATACTGAACTAACTATGCTCATTGGTGTTTTTGCATTGTATATTCTAATAATTTGCTTTAATTTGCTTTGGTCTTCCAATTGCTCTTTTAATTAGAGACTAGAAGTACTTGTGTACTCTTCTTTTTCCCCCTTTGTATTCTACTTTACCCAGATATCATGAATAATTATGCTAGTTGGGAGAAGGGCCTGAAATAGTTTTAGAACAGTGAGATATGATGGAATTAACTTTTTTTTAAAAAAAAATTTAACTAATCCAGTCTCTAAAGAGAATGATCAGAGTATGCTAGGCTTTAACATTTTCACTTGGCATGATAAACACGACACTTTTCTCTAGTGAGCATAATAAATGGATAGCCTTCCTCCTGAATGGAAGCTAAAAAGACAGGGACTTCACTGGAAGCATTCCCAATCATTCCAAATCCATGGAAGAAATCCTGTGATTAAGTTTGACAATTCTCAGGGCACCAAAAGGAGGATGTGAAAGACCATTTGTGGCTGCTGATTAATAAATAGACTGAAAATGGTGTCATTATGCAGGAGAAAGTTGATACATCCCTGCCTCTTTCTTCAGGGATGAAAGGGAATTTATGTCTAGGAGTGCCTTATGCCACGTTTGGTAGTTGGACTCTGAGCTCTTCTGTCAACCTAGTGCAGTCTAAAACATCTTTCCTATAGGGAAGTTTTAAGAAGCACAACATTTGTTGCTGAGCTGACTTCCTTGAGAAGGCTTGGAAGTCTAGTCAAGGCTTGGAACTGCTAATCTTTGTACTTGTTGAATACAGCAGTTCTTAGGCTCTTATTGATAAGGATTTCCTACTCTTTGATTAGCTTCTGCATTCTATATTGTAAGGAGAATAGCCTCCCACCGACTGGTACGCTCCCACAGAGAGGGGCTCCTCCGGGTGCCGTCGGCCAAACAATGTCGACTGGCGGCCCTCGGGGGAGAGCCTTTTCTGTGGGGGCACCCACTATCTGGAACGACCTCCCCCCAGAGATTCAGCGGATCCCGGATCTTTGTGCTTTCCGCCGTGAGTTAAAAACTTTCTTGTTCCATCAGGCGGGCCTGGCATAATCTCTCCCCTTTTTGTAAGAAAATTTTAAATTTTAATTTCATAATCCAAATTTTTTAAAAAACGGGTTTTGAATTGTTGGGGCAATTATTTAATTCGGTTTTAATTGGTTTTTTAAATTTTGTATCTATGTCTTTTATCTTTGCCTGTTCACTGCCCTGAGTCCCCTCGGGGAGAAGGGCGGTATATAAATCTAATAAAAAGAAAGAAAAAGAAAGAAAAAGAAAGAAAACGGATGCTTCAGCAAGATCTATATTTCAGGAAAGTTATACCTCCATTCTCTAGTAGCAGAATTGAATAGGTGCAATATAGGCTAACTGCATTAGCGCATCCTTCTAATTATTTTCTCCTTGACGTGACTAATATAGAATGCTTGTTACATTTTGCTCAAGATGGCAACAGCTGTAGTTTGCATTATTATAAATTTTCATCCACTTTTTTATGCTATAACACATCTGAAAAAAAATTGGATTTCCAGTCCTGCTGTAGTCTGTTACACTGATTGTATTTTTCTTTTCCTAACCTGGCAAGTGACTCTGATGGAACTTAATTTAGTGCAGTAGTAATGGCTACTACTGGTAAATGCAAGGGGTTGGATGTATCTTTTTTGTATGGAAGGCTTAGCAGCTGCTTATTTACTTTTAATTTTTTCATGAGAATTATGAAAAGTTGATGCACATTTTCACATTTATAAAGTTGATACACATTTACATTTACAAAAATGTATTTATTTGTAATTCGTAGATCATTTTCATGGTTGGTCGTGGTTATACATCGCCTGATCTCAGTAAACTATACAAAAACTGTCCAAAAGCTATGAAGAGGCTTGTAGCAGATTGCGTAAAAAAAATGAGGGAAGAGAGACCTCTTTTTCCACAGGTGAGTATAGTTTTATTCCGTTAATTGCAGGTCAAAAAGTAAAAATTCTGCTCCGTTACTGAACTCTTTGATTTGGAAAATGATCTTGTTATATTGTAATGAACGATGATCTGTGTTTCAATTTTCAAAATATACGAAATTACCATCTCATAAATTATTCCCATTATTATCATCGGGTTTTCTTTTGTGTATCTATAATGTTAATGTTTCTATTGTTCACGTGCTGAATATAATATTCAAAATATAGTCTGTATGGATGTGTTATTTCCGAAAAATAAAAAAAAATTCTCACTTCCTTTCCCCATCGTTCTTCCAGATACTGTCTTCCATTGAACTGCTGCAACATTCTTTACCCAAAATTAACCGAAGTGCTTCAGAACCTTCTCTGCACCGTGCAACTCACACCCAGGACATAAATTCATGCACATTGACTTCAACAAAGCTACCTGTGTTCTAGGAGATCCGCGTGCAGTCTTCACAGTTCTCCCTAATAAGAGTTATTTTATAGCAGTTGTGTTTTGAAAGCTTCAATCTACAGAATTGAACAGCCAGCGTGGGATTCACCTGGGTGCCAATTTTTAAGAGTGAGCTGCTATGAATTTCTGCTATCCTAAGCCTACAGGGACAAAACTCCATGTTGCCTTTTGCTACAGTTTATCTTATGGAAATAGTTCACAGACTGTATAAAAAGTTCTATTGCTATTTTTATAGATGCACTTGAGCCTTATTTTTTTCCCATATGCAAAAAAAAAAAAAAAAGGACAAAGGACAAAGGAAAAAAAGTATTACTTTTCTGGTTTCAACTCTTGCATTCTGCTGAACAAACTGTTATTTTTTTGTATAGCAACAGCATTTGAGAAAAGGCAATGCAAATGGTGCTGTTTTTCTTATAACTTAAGAACATTCTGGCTTGGAGAAATCATAACTAAAATACCAATTTGTAAAAATGACTTAAGGGAAGATGGAAATGCAAGTTCATGGAAGTGTCCCCAACTGAGCATTTGTCATAATCACTTAATATTGGTGGTTAAAGTTTCATCACTACAAATAATTTTGCACATAGGAAAAATCATTTTAAGATGAGATGTATATTATAACTAGTACTCCTCCTCAGAAGCTGGCACAATCTTGCTACAATCTTCATAAGGTAACATAAGAAACTTATTGGGTACTTCAGACTTGTTTCTTGCAGCACCTGGAGGGTTCAGTAACACATGATAGTTTTGTGGAAGAAAGTAAGTAACATCAGTATATTTCTGCAAGCAGTCATTAGACTATTTGGAAAAAAACCCTTTTTTTTTCTGAGATGCACTATAAGGAAATTTGGCATATACAGGATTTTTCCTTGCTGATTTGGGTTTTGTTTTTATTGCTCCTGAGAGAAAAACATTTATTGTAAACCCAGGTTCTTCTGATTATCTTATTTTAATAAATAAATTAAATTTAAATTTGTCATTGATTTGTTTTTTCTGGCTGCTTCACACACAACAGGTTTGGTCTCCCAGTATGTTTACGTATGTGTTTAAATATTCAATCAAATCCATAAATTCTACTTTATCAAGTACTTTTAAAGGAAGGGAATAAAAAATACTGAAGCAATTTTTAAAAAAATGCTATTTCATTAAAAAAACACTATTGTATTTAGCTTTTCACTGTGTATTGTCCCACAGATACCTGACATACTTTGCTGGGTTCAGACTTGCACTCGACTGAATTCCATGAATGTGGGAAGGAGAGGGGAGTGATTTGTTAAATTCTTCTGTATTCTGTGATTTTCTCTACAAGAAAATGCCTTTTTTCCGATAGCCAGATATAACTGGGTCTACCCATTTCGTACTCTGAAAATTGCCCATTGTATTTCCAAAATCTCTCTTGTTAAATTGTTGGATTACTAAAGCAGAAGGTTGAGTCATCCAATATATATGTTAATGCTATATGTATTTTATATTAATTCCCTTTGAACTGCGCTGTACATTTCCAATTAATTTATCTCACAGAGATAACATTTTATGCAGTTTGCCAGTTCATTGTTTCCCTATCTGGATACTCTTCAGATATATGGATTTCAACTCTCAGAATTTTCTGCCATTGCTGAGCATTCTGAGTTAAAATCCACTCATCTTCAGGATGCTGCAAAGAAATTAGAATTAAAGTTGGCAGACTAGGGGTTTGGGTGTGATATGTTATGGTGTTTGATTTTTCAGGGAGAGAATGCATAAGTGCTTGTACTGCAATACCTTACATTATGATTGCACAAGTCATAACGTTGCTGCAATTGTACAGATACAAGGATTATTACGTTAGCCTGTGATGGTTAGCTGAACTCTGATGTGCACTTTACATTCTGTGAGTGTACATTCTGTTGAGCTTCAGCGTACATTTAAAAATGCAAAAATCTGCTGAGCTGGTTTGCCAGGCTTCAATTCACACGGGCATTCCCTGCATGTTCTTTTGTCGTTACCATGTTACTTTAATCCAGTTCACAAACACCAGCCATTCTAATCGGAACAATTTTTTCAACTAATGTCACCAGAGTTGTGTTCTCTTAAGTTTCCTGAGTTCCGCCATCAGATTTTATTTGAGTATTGGAGCCTCTTAGTAAAGGTTTTGAGGTCTGAATTGTTGTAACACTGCCAACTTGAAAAAAAAATCAAGAGATTAATATGAATTTGCCCTGATCTTACCCATAATTAAAAAAAAATAATGACAATAATCCTATACAGATACACTAGAAAGAGAAAAACTGTTGAACCAGTATATTCTGTTTTATGTATCTGTGCTGATTACAGAATATTAATGTAGAGCTATAGCCAAATAGTAAAAACTAAACATTTTCATTTCAAAACTGTATGGCTTAGGCTAATAATCATGCTATCAGTTGTAGTTTGGGATTTAAGAACTTGTATAGTTACTGTAGTAGTAGATTTAGAGAAACTAGTTTTATCTTCCTTGAATTTTTATTGACTCAAGTTTAAAATTATTGCCCTCTGAAGCTTTCAAGAAGTCAAACACACACCATCAATCAAAAGAACACTATTTTCCAGTGTTAGAAGTCATCTGAACTCAAACCTATGTTCTATTTAAATAAAACTATTACTATTTACTACTCACCTGGCTATTTAAATATAAGTGGAAAAATTAATTACATCTTCAAATGAATTACATTTGATGCATTGTCTTCCATTTTGCCTAATTTATCAATAATAACCAATAATTTGGTTATCACCTTTAAAGCGCTCCATGGCATAGGGCCTAGCTATCTTTGAGACCGCCTGCTGCTACCGATGACCTCCCATCGACCCGTGCGCTCCCACAGAGAGGGCCTTCTCTGTGGGGGTACCCACCCTCTGGTACCAGCTGCCCCCAGAGATAAGGAGAATCCAAGACCTCGGTGCCTTCCGCCGTGCCCTTAAAACCTTTCTTTTCCAGCAAGCCAGGCTGGCTTAAAAAGATTTTTAAATGTTTTTAATTAGTTTGTCACTTTTTAAAGTATGGGACCAAATTTATATATATTTTTAATTGTCTTTTAATGTTCGTATTCTGTTTTTTAATTCTGGCTGTACACCGCCCTGAGTCCTCAGGGTGAAGGGCGGTATACAAGTTAGAAAGAAAGAAAGAAAGAAAGAAAGAAAGAAAGAAAGAGAAAGAAAGAAAGAAAGAAAGAAAGAAAGAAAGAAAGAAAGAAAGA
>WNWU01000041.1:5624791-5641915 GCA_012654045.1 Ptyas mucosa
AGAAAGAAAGAAAGAAAGAAAGAAAGAAAGAAAGAAAGAAAGAAAGAAAGAAAGAAAGAAAGAAAGAAAGAAAGAAAAATAATCTTTGGAGTGATTATCAGTCAATGTATAGACAGGACAATATAATTTTTCATACAAGCAGCTTAGATTATTCCTTCTGATCAACTGTGGATGCTGGGACTTCTTGAAAAGAAATGTAACTGTCAGGATTCCGACCGATGCCCAAATTTATCTAACTTGTAGGTATTCTGAAGAATGATACACTATTTATACAGGTATAAATATCCTTTGGCTCAGGTTTTTTAGGTTTGGGTGATTTCAAACAGGTGCCTTAAGTCATGGGTGTCAAACTCATGACGTAACGTCATGTGACATCTCGCAACTTTCCTCTTTGCTAAACCGGGGGTGGGCGTGGCCAGCACGTGAGGCATCTGGCCCGTGTGCCGTGAGTTTGACACCCCTGCCTTAAGTCCTCATGAGGTTTAAAGAGTGCTTTTTACAAATTTTGCCAAAACAAAACAAAAATGAGACTGAAGTCGTTGGTTCTGCTTATTCTGCAAAAGGTATGCTGGCAAATCGCATATCATCCCTGGGCTGTATTTTTTGCAATTCTTCAATAACGTTTCAAATTCTCAATCTGTAGTAAAAAAGCTGCACATGCTCAGTAGCATTTGAAGGACCACAAACCTGGAACAATATTTAATAAATACTCTAATAAATTTACAGCAATAACAGATACAGTCTTCAGAATAAGTGTCAAGCTTAGGATGGGTCAGAAAGTGACACTACTAACCATTGACAAAGAAGCAAGTTAATTATTCAGTCTGCTTGGATATTTGTCTACAACCTCTAGACCCCTACGAGTAGCTAATTTTAGATACTGAGTTTTAACATATGGCCAATTATCAAAGATGCCACCAAGCACTTTTGTATGAGACTGAATATCTGGTTTAGGTACAGAAAATGATGCTATTTTGGAACTATGCTGTTGGAGAATAAACTATGACCATACTTTTTTTTCTCACCTGATACCTAAGTGCCAAACCAGCCAATTGAATTAAATACATTTTTAAAAGATCTACTAGTGCTGACCACATGGTATACATTCACATCTTTGGGCATTTATAAATTCTTATAAATATAAACACACAGCCATTGACTGCAAGAATGAACTCATAATACACTCGTAAAACTCCAAACATACTCCTGATAGTATACAATACCTGCTCCTATATTGAACAAACAAGCCAGACAGGATACTCTGCTTCTTTATAGTACTTACACCACAAAGAAGCCTATATGATTATTTCGCCACATACTTTCCCACTATCTACACAATCTCATTTGTGAGGATTTAGAATGTGATTTCAGCAGCACTTGTGATCGTGCTTTATAACAAGGTGTCAAACTTGCTGCCATCACATGATGTTTTGTGACGTTTTCCCCATTTGTGGAGCTGGGGTGGGCATGGCCTGCGTGTGATACATTCGTCCCGCCAGTTTGACACCCTGCTTTATAACATGGTGAGGTATTGAATCACTGTTGTCAGTAATAGTTAATAATGGCCTAAAAGGTTAATAGTTGTCTCAGTAACTTTGGACAATCTCAAAATTTAAGGTGAGTCAACCATGATGAATACTTTGATGGGAGACAACCTGGGAATTCTAGGGTTGTATGTTAAAGTGAGGGATTTTTTTTCCCAGAAAACAATAGCAAATAGATTCTTATAATGCTTGCCAAGTAAAGTACAAGTTTCCTGCAGTTACTAGGAATACGGGCATTGTTTTTTAAGATATATTAAAGTTCAGTTAATATCAAACAGGATGGGAGAGTTACCAAATGGCTCCTTCAGTTTGACAGGGACTGCAATTTCCATACAAAGCAGATTCAAAAGCCAGAAAGTTCTTTGTGTGCAAATTAGTATATGCAGGTCAAATCTTTAGATCTCAAGGCAAACATGCACAGCATCCAGAAAAAGATGCAACTGCTTTAAAGAGCTGTAGAAAGGGGCTCCATGAGCAAACATGCTGCTCTGAAGCATTTTACCTCCAAGTTTGAAATGCAGCATGGTCCCATTTTTCAGGCAATGTTCAGATAGTGCTACTTTTAAAAAAGTTAACTTATATCATGTCACAGAGTGCCAGTATTTTAGCAATGCCTATTATGCCCATGAGGGCCAGTTTGGTGTAGTGGTTAAAGCATCAGGTTGGAAAGCAGGAACTTGTCCGTTCTGGTCCTGCCTTAGGCATAAAACCAGCTGAGTGATCTTGGGCCAGTCACTTTCTCTCAGCCCTGGGAAGGAGGCAATGGCAAACCACTTCTGAAAACCCTTACCAAGAAACCTGCAGGAACTTGTTCAGTCCCCAAGAATCGGACACAATGAAATGGAAAGGGAAAAATTACCCATATATGGATTGAACAGATTTTAGTTCAATATTTGAACAGGCATATTGGAACTAAAACAATTATTTCTGAAAATCCATCCCCCACCTACTTGGAGCTAACTAACAAAGGAATTTTCTTATAAGTAGAATCTTGGTTATTGCTTCCAAGAAAATCATATAACTAACATGGATTATTTTGACTGTATTTTCATTCTTAGATATCTCATTCCTACAAATAATCTTAAATGTGGATAGTTATAGTTGCATTAAAATGGAAAAATGGGTACAACTTAAGCCAGGAGAACTGTAGCATAGCTAGTGCGGCAAATGTTTAAATAACCATGCTGCTTATAAAATACATTAACAATGCTCATGGCCAATTTTTTTTTTAAATCACTTTTTTAAAAAAATTGGCCACATGCAGTGTTACAAACCCTTAGAAGATAGCTTGGGGTTTTTTTTGCTAGCAACCCTGAAAACAGAGTCTGATAATTTTAAACCACACTGATATATTTGACATGGATAATTAGATGTATTTTTCCGTTCTTTTATTAAGATATTATAATATTAAAAGACAACCTCCAATTACTTGGATCTACCTCAAATCTTAGAATAGCAAGATTTTTTCAATAAAATGGGAGTAAATATTCATTTAAACTAAAAACACATTGCTGCTCTTTCCCTTCTAATAGAAAAGTTCTTCTCTTCATGATTACATCTATCACTTTTATTCCAAGCACTCATTTTATGATGTTTCAACACTTTTGCTCTACAGTGACACTCATACTAGAATTTCACCAGGACCTCAGTCTCCATGGCACAGTAATTCTAACATTGTGGTACAAAGTTACTGAAGAAACAGAAAGATCAATATGGAATATGGACACGGGAGATATCTTGTGGTAGTCTAGGGAGGAGCAGCAGATTCGGCATCTGTGCCAGAAAGATGCATAAAAAGCTCTCCAATCTCAGAGACATCATCATTGGCAACTGGCAGCGTCCTGTTTTCTCGGTCTTCGATAAAATCCCACAGACGAACAGAGTTGAGGAACTAAAACAGAAGGCATATTAGTTACTCACACATATCTCTTATTAATATATTTAAGGCACTGTTTGGATTTACAACTACAGCTTTTTTTTTTTTAACATCCAGGGCAGCATCCCAACACCTCACTATGGATTTGTGCAAGCACAAGGAGGCTGAGGAAGGAGAGTGCAGGGAAGTGTGCAGAAAGGATTGGGGGGGGGGGGGAACTAGCACCAGAGTGACTTGCAACCTTCCCTGCCAACTTCCCCATTGACTTTGCTTGTGAGAAACCAGCAGGGTAGGTTGCCAAGAGTGATGACACCACTGTCACAATTGCAAGTGCAAGCTGCAATTTTAAAATTATTGAGGTTAATTGGGTTCTAAAATGGAAACAAACAAGTGGATTGTCAAAGTAGGGACCAGGTTTATTTTGTCTGTGTTACATTTATTATATAACACAGATAAAGTGTTCCTGTTAAACCAACTATTCAGGTGTTTTCAAAATAGCATGTGTTGTCTCAAATGAAAGGAGATGATTAGTGATCCCAGCAGTTTTGGGAAGCTGAGACAGGATACAGAGAGAGTTATGTATCTTCTTACCCGGACTGTCCCTTCAGAGCTGAGCTGCTTTCGTGGCTTCTCTGGCTCAGCTCGTCTTCCATCTGGGTAAGCATGGAGATACAAACATTTCCCTCCAAATGGGCAAGTCCCCTTTCCTTGTTCAAAATACTTGCAGGCTTTTCTCCTAGAATAAGAGGGTGAAGAATGCGTATCAGGGTTACTCATGTGGAGACTGACAGCTCAATGTATTATTAAAAACTCAAGGAGCTTAGTGGCTCTAAAAAGAAAAATAAAGCCAATTTACAGAGAGAAGATCAATCTTAAAAGCAAGCCTGATGCATATTTTTGGGATGATTTTGAAATGTGAATTGTGATGACAAAAGTATAAAGGAAAGCAATTCAATATTTAAAAACTATGGCTGTATTTATATGCTGGAATAAACACCAATGCCTTTCCTTTTCTCGCTCAGATAATATTGGCAATAACCCGTGCTGAACAATCTGTAAACGTACAATATTACAAAACCACTTCTTCCTGACTGCCACTATCAAAATGAAACATACTCAGATCTTTGTATTTTCTTGTTCTTTTTCTAGTCATTTTATTCTATTATTTTCAGCCCGTTTCTCCAATTTATAAAATTTAGTAGGGTAAATAATATTACTCACTAATTTTGAGTGTTATTTATTGAGTAATATTATTTACCCTACTAAATTTTATGTAATCTGAAGTATGACAGGCATTCTCTCCACTTAAGTCAACCATGCAGTTAATAAAGATGTGGAAAAGCCACTAGGTCCATTTGTGGCACTTTCCTTGATTCCTCACACTAGTACTTCTTGAATATGATTTCCAAGCCAGAATTTACTGTCATTGCTATTCACACCTTGTATGATTACCCTCCTGGTCAAAATGTAATGGGTTACTTTGTCAAACTCTTTGCTGAAATCAAGATATATTAACTCTAGAGCATTCCTATGTTCTGCTAAGGAAGCAGACCAAAAATAATGAGAATAGATTGGTAAAACAAGTTATTAACCAATCCATATTAACTACTAACCCTCATTGTTTTGGGGCATATTAAGAGATAGTCTAGTGTGGAAATTAAGACATCAGGCAAGAAACTCACAGGACAGTGTGAGTTCTAATCCTGTCTTAGGCATTAAGCCAACTAGGTGATCTTGGGCTCTCTCAGCTTTAGGAAGCAGGTAATGGTGAACCACTTCTGAAAATGCTGCCAAGAAAATTGCATGGGCCTTATCCATGCCATTGCAGGAGTCAATACTGTTACACACACACACAGACACACACACCACCACCACAGATTATCTACTGCAGAATCTTCCCAAGTATAAATGCCAAATGCCTGATGCCTGATTCTTCTCTTCCCCCATTTTTGAAGATAAGGACAATATTTACGAGTCATCTAGTATTTCATTCTCAAATATTTTTCAAAGAGCCGTGGTGGCACAGTGGTTAGAATGTAGTACTGCAGGCTACTTCTGCCAACTGCCTGCAATTTGGCAGTTCGAATCTCACCAGGCTCAAGGTTGACCCAGCCTGTCAACCTTCCAAGATCGATAAAATGTGGGCCCGGATTGTTGGGGGCAATAGGCTGAGACTCTGTAAACAGCTTAGAGAGCACTGTAAAGCATTGTGAAGCGGTGTATAAGTCTAAGTGCTATTGCTATTTATAGCACGTGAAAAATGTTAACTGTACTTCCGATTAATCTGATGCCAAGGACTCATATTCCAACACAGAACTAATGATTGACACTCAGCAGAATAAATTATATGTAGCTTGAGAAATCTGACAAGTCAAAGTCAAACATGTTAAACTTTTCATTTGGCAAAGAAAATAACAGAAGTGAAAGAAATTATATTCCCACTTAGGGTAGACTTTTAACCAAACCATTGAATCTTTTCCAGTTACATCTTTGCAAAATATAAACTCACAGGGTCTTTTTATCTTGGTGCACATAGGGATTTATTCCACAGGTTATTTGGAGACCATCATGGGTAAACAATCGAACGATCAGTTTTAATTTCTATGGAAATGTATATATTATAGACGCCAAACAGAGACCATAATATAAATTATGTAATATAATATAATCTGTGTGTTCTGATCAACAGCTTCAAATTTCAGCTCTAGGTTTATTAACAGCACAGCTCCTGATGTCACTGATAAGCAAAATGCTCCATAAACAGAGAGCAACATAAGGTAAACAACGAAAGTTCAGCTTTTTTAGAGTCACGCACAAAACTTTTTAGAGACTAGCAGTGAAGGTCACAGAATTACAAATGTGTCATTTTGTTAAACATAGCATACATTTATCTAAATACTAGTTGAAAGAACAGAATTAGAATAGAGTAGAATAGAACAGAACAGAATAAAATAAAATAAAATAAAATAAAATAAAATAAAATAAAATAGAATAACAGAGTTGGAAGGGATCTTGGAGGTCTTCTAGTCCAACCCCTGCTCAGGCAAGGAAGTCCTATACAATTTCAGACAAATGATTGTTCAATATCCTCTTAAAAATTTTCAGTGTTTGAGCATTTATAATTTCTGGAATACTAAATTAGTACTATATGATGTATACTGAACACTGTTTTTTCAAATAAAACCAGAGTTTGGTGAATTGTTTCATCCCTCGACTTGACCCACAACACTGATCAAAATATCATGTTTCTTAAACCTATTCACATTTTCATTCTGAATTTGCTACTTGTACAATATATTTGATAACTTCAATAAATCAATGAAAGATGTTCTATATGCAAAAGAATACAGATTTGGGCTTAGGAAGGAAAAAAGGGGATAGTGAATCATTAAGGGACAAGGAAAGTCCTGAGAAAGGATTTAATCCCTGCCTTGAATTTGTTTGATATAAGATGGGACAGGGAGGAACTGTGGCAGACTTTCAAGATTCTCTTACTTCCCCTTCTAACAATAAAAAGTATTCCTAGAACCTCTGATGCTTATTTCTTGACCTCAAAAAGTTGACAATAATCTTGTAAGCCTCACTGCTGTCTGAGAGGCACTGGATCTCGCCTTCCAGTCTAGAATATGGTGACAACCCTTGAGGCACTCAGCTGTGTGTAAAACACGTGGTTGAGGCATTAGTAGAGCCTCAATGGTAGCAAGATACATAGATAATACACCCATAAAACACTGTGATAGTTAGCACGGCAGTAAAGTTAAGGCTTATCTTAGCAGAAAGCCAATGCTGTTCTGTTCTTCTGGAAGTCGACCAGAGAAATTTGAAGAAACTCAAGATCCCCAATGTTCAAAACTCATGTGATTTGTTCATGGCAAGCTGACTAACAAGATTTTCTACAGGTCAGATCAAAGTCACCTTTGTTCTTGGTCTGCTAAAAGAAGTGTCAGCCAAGATGGACAGTCCTACTCATTGTGAGCAATGATACATTTTCAAATAATAATTTCATGCAAAGATTTAGAGATGCTTTTGATGAGAGATTAGTAAAACAAGGAAATTGCGAGTTTGTAGTAGTATGTGGCTGATTTTTAGTTTCATGCTGGAGATGTGCACCAAATGATCTTTCCTAATTCAACTGTTTCAGAAAGACTTTGAGTCTCATAAACTGAAGGATAAATTAGTAAAATGGGGCATACCAGAGAATAGCTCTAGGACATCTAGTGATGGCTTGTCTTGCCAAACTTTCTTCCTGTGAGTTGGTTGGAAAGCACCAAACCAGTGAAACTATGAGTCACCTCCCAAATCACTCCACAGCCTCTTTAGGAAATTCCAGTGTCTTCTCCCAAGAGCTCAACAAGGAGGCCCCAGGCAATTGAAAATGGCTCAGATAAGCCAAACAATAGGCAAGTGCATTTTATTATCCCTGTTATTCTTCATAAGCTCAGAAATACAATCAAGGAGCATATTTGTATTTCAGGGCTGAAATGGGGAGTGGGGGGTCCTTAGTGCTCTCTGAGCTTGGTTGTTTTCTTGCAGATGTTTCATTACCAAACTAGGTAACATCATCAGTGATAGTAAGGAATGTGGTTTGCTCTTCATTTATATTCTAGTGGCATGTCCTGTCCTGTCCTGTCTGTGTTGGTGGGAGTGGTATTGGGGATTCTTTGTTTGGGTACCATTTGTAGCTCAGGGTTGAAATGAGGATTAGGTATCCCAATCAAGGAAATGCCAAATAAGCTAACAGTAAACAGCCCAACCAAATAACCTCCAAGACCACTCCCATCAACTTTGACAAGGCAGCCTGTAGAATATAAACTAAGAGCAAACCCCACTCCTTACTAGGACTGATGATGTTACCTAGTTTGGGTAATGAAATGTCTGAAGGAAAACTACCAAGCTCCAAAAGCACCAAGGACCCCTCAGAAATACAACCGCCTGCTCTTTCAGACTCTGGTGTGGTGGCTGATTTCATAGAAAAGAAGAGTGTGGAGCATGCATTACCCATACAGTGATTAGAGATGTACATGTTGCTTGAAATGATTGACTGAAGCTGGTCCTATTTTGCAACATACAACTCTGCTTCAGTTGAAAATAAATGGTCATACAGAATTCTCTTACTCCTCTTTACAGGAAGTCCTTGTTTACCATCCATTTATTCAGCCACAGTTTCAAGCGGCACAGCATGGAACAAAAATGTCTTACAGATGGTCTTAAATGCTTGTACAAATACTTACCCAACCCCTTGCTTAAATGCTTCAATTAGTTCATTCTTTTTTGTCTGATCTTCTACCCAGTACACACTGGGAATGACAAACTCAGATACCACACGGCATTCTGGACAGGACCTTGAGTAGTAAAAAGAAAAGCTGGTATACTGCTTGTTGAAGAAGCTATTTTACCTAACTCAAAAACAGAACAAAAAGCAACAACAACAAAAAACCACACCAAAAGTTCTCTGAATAAAATTACCCTTCCATTTATCATGATTTTGAAGGCATCTACCATGTAATTTTATTAAACCTAAGCATTATCTTTATTAAGAAAAGTCCATCCTATTTGTGTTTTCAGATCTAAGTTTTCATTCCTGCAACTTCACTTTTTATAATAAAAGTAAGCTTCACAGCATTTGAAGAGCATCTACTTCATTTCCTGGAAAGTTCAATATTTACCGCTTTGTTGATCTTTGATTTAAAAAAAAAAAGTGGCAGGACTTGAATTTAAGAAATAACTAGCACCATCCAGCTCAAAATCTGCTGCAGAACTCCTATCAGTTTCATATAAATATTGAAATAAAATAAGGACAGACTAGAACTTAGAAGAACATCTAAAATTTGTCTGAAAAAAATGAATAGAATTATGGCAAACAACACCAGTCGATTCAGAAAAACATTGTGCTTAATAGCATTAATAATGATGCAGAAATCAGCCAGCACTAAACATTAGTCTATAACCTGATGTCCAAACAAAGATAATCATCAGAAATCAAAGTCCCAAAGCCCACTCTAAAGCAGTTTGAAATTACCGTATTTTTCAGAGTATAAGACACACCAGAGTATAAAACGTACCTTAGTTTTTGGGGACGAAAATAAGAAAAAAGCTGATTGGTGGGTAGATCAGCCTCCCGGAATACCCCCCAATCAGCTGTTCCCAAAAGTGAATTTTAGCAACAGGTTCATTAGTTGTGAGCTCTCTGCCTTGCTTTTTTTCCAGCCTCTGAAACTTCTGAAACTCTGTTTCAGAAAAAACTTTTTTTTTCTGCCTCTAAAAGCCTCTGAAACAGAGCTTCAGTGGGAAAAAAGGCTTTTTTTCCTGAAGCTGTTTGGAGGCTTTTTTTCTGAAGCTTCTTTATTCTGAAGGACTATCTGTACTCTGTTCAATCTCCTTTCTTTGGTATTGGTATATAGATTAACCTCTTCCAATCTGTTGGTTATTGTGTCATTACCCAGATTTGTTGGCATAGTTTGGTTAGAACCTTTACTGATTCTTCTTTTGTTGCTTGCCATATTATTTTAGATAAAAGCCTTTCAGAGGCTTTTTTTCTGAAGCTTCTTTCAGAGGCTTTTTTTCTGAAGCTTCTTTCAGAGGCTTCTTTCAGCCTCTGAAATCTCCATTTGTGAGGCTGGGCGGGGCTACATTCGGAGTATAACGTAGATTTTATACTCTGGATAAAATCCGGAGATTTTCACCCTCTTTTTGGGGGGGAAAAGGTGCGTCTTATACTCCGAAAAACATGATAATCAATTTCAAAGCAGTTTAAAATTAATCAAGATAATCTGCAACTGAGAAATCCACTATCATATTTTGTCCAATTTACGTGTCTTTCTGAATATCCTTGTCAACTATCAGCTATTCTATCATTTATTTAAGCTATAAGGACTGAACAGTTTGAAAGGAAACATAACCAAGTTTTGGAAGAGCAGGCTATGGGAACTTACTTGATGATGGGATTCTCAAACTGCTTGACCCCTCTCCACTGACGGATACAGGACAAGCAGTAGGTGTGATTGCAGTTTGAAAGGATGCCAAATCTTCTTTCGGACGCAGATGGCTTGTCATAAACCACTTCCATGCAGATACTGCACACCTTGTCCTGGCTTGCCTGGAAGGCAAAAGCGTTCTCCATGTCATGTTCAAAGCTAGCCATGCACATCTAGATAGGGGAAGAGAAGGCAGAGATAGAGGAAAGGAGTGGTTATTCTAGATTGATAAAATAGTATGCTTACAGTAAAACACAACAAGTTCATTAAAATCAAAGCAGCTTACTCTGAAATAAGGAGGACTGTAACTGAAAAAGGTCTGTCTCTGCATACTACTGAAGGCTTTAAGTTTTAGCATCTCAATTTTATTGGCAAGAACCACCACTAATAAAATTGGATTACATAATGCCAAATAACTTTATTAAAAACTACCAGTCATTTTGTTCTTACTGAAAAATGGGACATAATCCACTGCTATAAATAACACTTGCATCTGAGATGTCAGACAGAAAAAACTATGATACAGATACAGGACGACAACCTGGATTTTAAAGGGAACTGAATAGAATTATGGGATAAAAGAATTGTACCTTTTATAAAGCTAAATAAATTTTTACACAATGAGCCACAAATCGCAGCATGACAAATGAACCAGGTCAATGTGTATAGGGAAGCTCCACAACATGCAGCCAATACAACAGATGAACAAAGTTTGCCACAATAAGTCATAAGCTGAACAGGAATGAATAACTTTTAACATTTGTAGGTGTTAACTTTAATGTAATATTGGTTAACAGAGTGCCTGAAATGAGAAATTAAAAGGGAAATATAGACTGATTGAAAAACTGATAAAGGGAAAAAAAACTTGCAAAAATTTATTTACAGATAATCCTTGACTTTTGACAATTGGGCCCAGAATTATGGTTGTTTGTCATGCTGGATATTAAATGGATCATCACCTGACCATGCCTGATTTTATGATCTTTTTCACATTGATCCTTAATCACTGCAGCCATTAAGCAAATGCTGTGGACGTTAAGTGAATTGTATGGAACAAATGTTTTTTACTGCCAGAAACCAAACACTGGTTTCCTGCAAAGAAACCACAAATCATGTGAAACTGTGGGGCACTGCAAACAGCTGTAAATGTAGGCCAGCTGCTGAGAGCCAAAATGCGACCATGTGACTGGGGGAGACCAGAACTGTCATATATAGTATGGGAAGGCTTGTTGTAACTTAGAACAATTGCTAAGCAAAAGGTCATAAGTCAAGGATTACCTGTATGTTTATTTTTCAAACAGGGATTTTAGCAGCACAAGAGAACCACCACACACAGGTAAATGATTATTCCAGTGATTGACCCGGATTGGATCCTGCAACCTTGTCCTGGGACATGTATATTTGTCTTCACTCGTAAATGAGTTATATTCAGAATAGAATGCTAAACTACGCAATTCTTCCTCCTACTTTCATGTTATTGTGGAATCAGTCAAAAATATCTGTTTAAACTAATCACAGTTCACTTAAGTCATATTAGAGAAAAAAAATCTAACCATATTTTGTACAGGTGGCTTTTATAATCTATAGGTCAATTAATCACAGTTCTGCTTATCTGCAGTTAGTAAATATAGCTCAGATCTTCTTATCCCTATTAAAGGATTTAGGCATATGGCTGTGTTTGGAGGAGGACTTTTGGGATACATTCTGTATATTTTATGCATGTGCAAATAGGAAGAAATAGGCTTTGGGGCATGTATAAAGTACAGTGTGTTTCACCAACATCTTATGTCTAGTTTTGTTTCTGTAGCCGTTAAGCAAAAATAAAATAGAGCTCAAATAAATAATGAGGGTCATCTTTGTTTGATTCTATGAGCCACATTCCCTTGGATTAAGGAATCTGCATGTTAGTAGAGAACATTAATTGATCTAAAACAAGACTAGGTACATTCTTCCAATAATCCAAAGAATTTTATACAACATACAATGAACAACAAATGCATTCTTCTAAAATATAAAAGAAGTTAGAACTAATATGATTGGACCCATATTTCTTTCTGACATTTTTTATTAAAGACTTAAATTGCTTTTTCACTATGTGATTAGGTAGAGAAATCATATAGCCTTTTTCACAAAGCTATCATTCCCCATATTCAGTTGTTATGGGGTACTGCAATTTCTTTCTTGCAGGTTTGAAAGAAGAGAGAAGCTATACAAACCCAAGGTTTATACAGTGATTACTTCTAATGGAAAATAATAAAGCATTCCATTAGGTTTGCATTAAGCCTTTGAAACTTAAGTAAAACAGATCACGTTTATATTTTGGTTATGTTGTCTGTTCAGCTGCTTCTGCGGGAAGATATAGAATATCCCACACAAGGAATGATTATGCCCTTGTGGGCAAATTGAGTTGGCTAAGCATGCTTTTCTTCAGTGATAATTTTCGAAGGATATTTTAAATACTCGTTTCCCCAATACTGATTTCAGACTACTGTATTTTTCGGAGTATAAGATGTTCCAGGCTACAAGATGCACCTACCTTTTTTGGTGAGGAAAACAAGAAAAATAAATCTGTCTCTGCCTCTGCCTCCCAGCAATTTTGCCTCGTTGCAGCAAACAGCAAATAGCTTGCTTTACTTTCATTTTCGTTTTCAGCATAGCTTGATTAGCACAAGAAAAATATAAAATCTGCTCCCAGAATTTTACCTCCTTGCAGCAAGCAGCAGAGGCCTTGCAAAACAGCTGAGAGCCAAACAGCTGAGAGTCGGGAGGCCAATCCAATCAACTTGTGCTAATTAGGCTGTGCTGAAGCTGAAACCAGCTGTTTCTTCTTGCTGCTTGCTGCAAGGAGGTAAACTGCTGGGAGGCAGAGGCCAAAGGGTGGGGGCCAGTGGGTGGGCAGGGCTACATTCGGTGTATAAGACGCACCTAAATTTTCACCTCCTTTTAGGGAGGAAAAAGGTGCATCTTAATACTCCGAAAAATACAGTAAGCCTATAACCTGTGCTAATACCTATCCCCCTGCCCATAACATAGACAGTGCAACAGTACATAAAATCCACCAGGAATTGGCCACTAGCATAGCAAGAGCTAGTAAATCAGATGAGGACCAGTTCCACATTTTTACATACCCAATTGTTCACTCTTTTGTCATTCTTATATTTTACATCCTGTATTATTAGTTGGCCTGATAATTTTTGTCAGTTAAATAATGATTTGATTTGAAAATAACAGAGCCAAGTTAGTTTTATTTCTGGTCATGTTTACCTTCTCATGTGCCTTCCTCTGTTCTGGATCAAAGGGATGGAGTACTTGCAAGCCACAGATTTCACACACTTGCCCATGGAGGTAGAGGCACCGATCCCCAAACTGGCACATGCCGGCTGCTGCGTAGGGACATAACTGTTCGTCATATGCATATGAGCTCCCAGGTTCAGCATCATCTTCAAGCCCGCTGCGGATAGCATCTAAATACGAATGGGGCTTTGTTTCTGGTATATCAGCTGGCATACTGCAACATGCCAAGTCACTTACTGACCCGGGCCTTGCCCTTTCTTCATTGGTTCCACACAAGTCTTGGAATAGGAAGAAAAAATATTTGATCACATTAAAAACTGGCCATGATTCTCATGAAATCCGTATTTTACAGCAGGGGGAGTTAGCAAGTATTTCTAAGCTTGAATTTTAATAGCAGTTGATGTGCTTCCATCAAACATGGAAAATCTGCTTTCAACTTCAAAGCATAGTAATTATTATAATCTCCAGTGACATACTGTAAAACCACAAAGTTATGGCTATTAGTTGCCTACAAACCCATGCAGCAGCAACATAATCTCTTAGTTTACAACAGAAGATGAAAACCATTGCAGATTAACAAAATACCAGTAATGACAACCAGAGGAGTGCACATAAAAGAACTTGTTTCAAGGACTTTAGAAGTGAGGCTTGAGCACATTTTGGCCACAACATGAGTCTCCAAACACAGCACGTACTATTCTCCCTCCATAAGTAGCAGCCATCCAGTCAGGGTGGAGAACATCGAGAAATGCAATTCAATATCACTACTGAGGTGGGAACCGGAGCTAAACTTACTTTCTGACTTCACCCATTATGAATCAGGTCTGCCCTTAACTACACAGTTTAATGTAGGATCTATTTCTTGGTCAGTCTTGCAAATGACAGAATATTGGACCTGAATATTTTCTTTATATTTATCCCATAAAATCCTCTGGATATTATACATAAATTTAAAAAATGTTTGCATACGAACCACAAAAAGCAAGTCTATTTAAAAGCAAAAGTCAGGATCTATAAAACCCTAGCAGGTTATTTTAAAAAAAATTCAACTGACTTCAGGCAAGCTTCTAAGACAAGGCCATTCTATATCCATGATGCCAGCACCAAAAAGGTCTTCCCTGTCATTTGCTAGAAATAGTAAAAAAATATCTTCACTTCAAGATATAGGTAGGTATGAATGGTATGAGACATGTTGGCAGCTTTCTTACATAAAAGTTTCTTAACCAAGATGATGAACTATGCCTCCAATGGACGGAATGCTGAGAATTGCCATATGTGTCCAAAGACCTGGTTCTAGAGAGAGCTGGCAAAGGATGATCATTAAGTGTTTAGATGTGCCTTGTATTTTCAGATGTCTGGTGAAGCAAATACTTTGGATGTATCTATCCTTGGCTTGAACAACTGTACTCTGTATAACATACTTGCCATTATTGGCAAATGAAATATAAGGGGAACGGATATTATGGTAAATGACAGAGGAAAATTATATGCAACTTGTTACTTTTCATAGTAAAATAGGTTGTTGTTGCTTTTTTAGAAAAAAATAGGTCTATTTGCTTTAAAACAACTGAAAAGATAGGACACGAAGAACTAGTCCAGTCCAGATAGATGGCTGATCATGGCTGACTTCAAAAAGCTAAACAAGATTAGGCTTGGTTAATACTTTGTTGAGAGGCTGTATACCATACCAGGGTTGCAGATTAGATTTAAAAGAAAATTTAGAAGCCAATAACAAATAGTTTCTCTAT
Organism: Ptyas mucosa; assembly: GCA_012654045.1. Lineage (NCBI taxonomy): Eukaryota > Metazoa > Chordata > Lepidosauria > Squamata > Colubridae > Ptyas > Ptyas mucosa. The sequence continues at coordinate 5,640,228 of WNWU01000041.1, forward strand.
TACTACCAACAAAACAATATGGGTATATCTGTAATGTAACCAGGAATAAAACCTGATTGAAAGATTTTACATTTTAAAGAACCAGTAGAAAAAAGAAAATCCATTAAAAAAATGACCCATTCTTACTCACCTCTGTCCCTGAGCACTAAGGTTTTCTTTTCACGTTTTCCAGATTCGTGTACTTTACTTTTGGTAACACTTGGGGTTTGCTCTGATGGAGAGTTAAGTCTTTGGAATGGTGGTGCAGCAATGTAAAGTGGTCTAGAACCCACTGGGCCCCCGGATGCAGAGGACCCCAGAGGTTTAACGTGATCATATCTTAACAAATGAGAAACAACAATAACCTATAGACATTTATTTCAGAAAGCTCGCTGAACATAAAGATAAGACTCTGCTATTGCGAAATTTCTAATGGTTTGAAAGATAGCAATACTTGCAATGTGGATTTGTTTCACAGAACTAATAATCTCAATGAAGGTACCTAAATTATTCTAAACCTAGGAGAAAGATGCCGAAGATAAAAGAAGTAAGAATTAACAGGCTTTTTGTTATTTAAATGCCTGAGTGATTAACTTTATAATGAGGACCCAGTTTGTGGGGGCAATAAGCTGACTTTGTATAAATATACAAAAATATGAAGGCTATTGCTTAGCGCATTGTAAGCCGCCCTGAGTCTCCGGAGAAGGGTGGCATATAAATCAAATTTAAAAAATATATATATATAACTAAAACTATATATAAAAGATCCTGTAAAATTCGAAGTTCCATATAACTTAATTGTAAAGCAATATAATGATATATAGTAGAATTCCAGATGATTAAAAAAAAACTTCACTCATGGTAATGTTTGGTGGTCTGATATAGCCACTCATTAAATTCAATATGGATTATTGTCATATATTCTAGTTTAACAATCTTAATTCAATCTGCTGACTTTAATAAAATAAATATTCAAGCATGTGCAGGATTATAATTTTAAGATGTGGATATGTATAGAAAGTAAATCAGCATCTACTGGTGGATCTCTGGGTATTTTACAATAGATCAGGATTTCTGACTTCTCAGTAGTTTAACATATAATTTATATCTGAACTGGAATTTGGAGTTCAATAAAAAAAATTAAATTACAAAGTCATGAGAGTCTTTTCTCCTTTTAACAGTTGGGGTCTGAACATTGTATTATCAGTGTACTTTGAGATTGCCAAGTTTGTCACTTATTTGGGAATAAGACCTGCTGAATTTCACTTATTTTGGAGTAGCTATGCAAATGATCGGGGTGCTAAACTTGCAAACCTTTAGAAAGCCATCTTGCTAAAAATGAAACCTATTTATAGACCATATCTCTCTGCAGTTTCTTTTAAAACAGTTATCAAAATTCAAAAGTTCCTCTTTTAAAAGAGGCTTTCCCAGACTCCTTCAGCTCCCAATCATCTTACAGCAAACAGTGCTAGTAACCTCTTTTAAATTTTAAATTGTTTTACGTTTTAAATTTTAAATTGGGTTTTAAAATTGGTTTTAATTTGTCGTATGGGGCCATATTTAATATATTTTAAATGTTTTTAATATTTGTATTACATGTATTTTATTTTGGCTGTTCACCGCCCTGAGTCCCTCGGGAGTAGGGCGGTATATAAATTTAATTAATAATAATAATAATAATAATAATAATAATAATAATAATAATAATA
>WNWU01000041.1:5641925-5700789 GCA_012654045.1 Ptyas mucosa
TAATAATAATAATAATAATAATAATAATAATAATAATAATAATAATAATAAATAGAAATTATGAGAAATGCACTGGCACAAAGTACAAGAAGTACACAAACAATAACCAGTTTCTTAAATGTCTTTAACATAATAAAATAACTGCAGGTTTTCTCTTGGAAACCAGTAACACATACTTGCAGCGAGTTCCATAGGCACATTGTCCTTTTTGATAGAATTTGCAGATAGTAGATCGTTTGCTGGTAGACAAGTCATGGGAAAACAGACACCTATTTCCTTCACGACATACTCCTTGTACAAAATACCTGCAATAATATAAATGTAAAGTTATACAGCAACAGATGTCAAAATACATAATTCTTCTTTCAATATTTGTCAAGTCCATGAATAAATCTGCCAAGATTTTCTCCAGAAAGTTCAGAAAAGCAGAATGTGAAATATCCGTATATTGAAATATACAAATGTCCTAAAATAAGAGGTTGATTCTAAACCCACGGCTCAAATAAGGTTGCACTGATTCCTCTAGCAATGTTGTTTTACTGGCGCTTTTAAAAGAATTTACAAAATATATATTTAAGATTCTGAACGCTTGTACTTTATATCCTATAAAGATTCCCGATTATCAGTAAAGAGAGACTTTGGGGCAAATCAGCAATCCGCAGGATTAATACCATACTTCCATCCTGTGTGAAATTTCAATCTCTTATAATAAGGAACTAAGAGAACGGAACTGATCTGATTGACCTGCAGAGGTGTTTAGGTGTTTTGTGGGTCAATTGCACAAAGGCCTTGGTCCTATGAAACACTTTCCTTTAGGAATCATTTAGGGGAAATGAGGTTTAGATCTTTTAAGGGGGAATCAGTTCTGCAAAAAGCTCCCCTATGTGTAATGCACATTTTCGAGGGTTACAACACACACACACACACAAAAAGTCAAAGAGGGCCACGAGGGACCGCGTGAAAAGGTGGGATGGAGACTTGGCGGAAAAAGCTCTTCTCTGTATAATGCGCATTTGGAACGGCTACAACACACACACAGACACACACACACAACTGGGGGAAGTGAAAGGGAGCCATTGGGGACCGCATGAAAAGGATGGGGTGGCGAGTTAGCGGAAAAAGGTCTCTGTGTGTAATGCGCATATTGAAGGGCTACAACAGACACACACACACAACTGGGGGAAGTGAAAGGGGGCTACTAGGGACCGCGTGAAAGGGACGGGATGGCGAGTTAGCGAAACAAGGACAAGGAGCCATCGGTTCTCCGGCTTTTCCTTTCCTCTCGAGGCTCAGTCAGAGACGGAGGAGACCGGCGAAGAGAGCGAGAAAGGAGCCGGGAGGCTTCTCGGTCCCGTCCTCCTCCCTCTCCCCCCCCTCCCCGTGGGCGGGGCGTCTCCAAGCGCCCGTCCGTTTTTCGGGGTGGGGAGGAAAGCAGAGAGCGCTCATCCCAAGCGGTAACTGCTCCCTCAGACCTGCAGGTCACGTCCTTCGTGCTGCTCATGTCTCCTTTGGCACCGCTCCTGCTTCGGTGTCTCCTCCCTGCGCGGCTCCTCGCATTTTGGTTCCGCTGTAGCGCCGGGGACAGGTGGGGGAGGGAGAGGAAGGGAAAGCTGTTTGGGAGCCCAACAAAGAGAGCCGGGCCTTTGCTACAGGAACTGGTTTCCGGCCGGAAATTATGAATGAAACGCTCTACCATAGAGCAAGAGGGGGGAGAGAGAGAGAGAGAGAGAGAGAGAGAGAGTGGCTTTCCTTCAAGCGCGAGAGGGCGGGCTATATAGATCTTTCAGCGGGATAGATTATGATAATTATTATGATAAATTAAATATCGGAAGGAAATCGGCCTCTCTCTTCCAGACTGACAAGTTATTGGAAAGCCGCCTTTTAATAAAAAAAAAACTGTCAGTCGGGAAACGGGGAATCTCCTGCTTTTTGGCTACCATAGACTAACGCGGCTCCCGGGTATACAGTACATTCACGAGCCAGGGCGTAGAGATCTGGAAGGCGGGACAGTAGCCGCGTTGGTGGAAGCGAGATTGCCGGCCAGAGTGTCCCCTCCTCAGTTTAAAGTGATAGGGTTTCGGGACCCGCTATTGGTATATCTATGATTACTGTTGCCTATCTGGCAGGGAATGTGGGGGACATTCACAATAAGCAACAGGAGAAGGTCTTCGTTTTTGAGGCGCGAAATAGACATGCAGTCTGCTGGGCCAATTGATGTAGATTTATTGCGATAAAATATTTTAAATTGCAGCAAAAAAAATGATGTGAAACTGGGACATTAAAGGATTTATCTTGACATACCTTGAAAGATCGAGCTATATAGATGCATCAGAACTCAACTTATAAAATGCATTTTAAATCAGCAAATCCGTCTTGTATGTGTACACAAACACACGAAGAAAATATGAGTATCCTAAAACTTCAGTGTATGTGGAGTAACTGACAACGATTCTGGCGCTAATAACAATTATCACATTTTAAATCAATTTACAGTCCATCTAACCCAAACTCTTCCTGCTGTATTCTCCTTTTGAAGTTATCTTGTAAAATATATAGATTAAAAGGCAGAGCATGGAGATCAGGAAAGTTACAGCAGTCTCGTGACTAAAGGTAAAGATAGAGTAGACAATAGTTTATATAGCATAAAACATAATATAAAGCAGATAAGCAGTTAAATGAACCTCCTGATTTTGTAAAGATAGCAACTAGTTATGTCAAGCAATAATTGGAAAATCAGCATTTCCTCCAAATTTGATGCAAATATTCTTGATGCTTACGTTTTGTGGAAACATACAACCTGTGCAGTATGCAGAGAGTAGCTTATTGCTGTCATAACAGTACTACCTAACTAGAATTGGGGATAGAACTTTTGGAAACTTTTGTGGTATTGGGTCCTTGTACTCTGTTATCTGGTAGTTTATGAGAAGTATGCAACTGTTTCAGATCTGGAAATCTTAATTTTTATTTGATCTTTCATATCTATGTTTTTATTGGACAACATAGTGAGTTGTCTGCAATACTTTTTTTTGCATTCATTTGTATGTCAGAATAAATTTGTATTATTCAAATTACGGTAATATAATATTAATAAAAAGAGAAAGTATTCCCTGGCTTTAATAACTGTATGATAAGCCAGCATTAAATTTAGGATGCTGATCTTTTCCTGCCGAGGACAAAACCAGTATTTCCCAATCTGGTTTCTTCCTGATGATTTAGTACTGCTGTTCCTGAAAATCTCAGTCAGTACAGCTAACAAGAATAGTAGGGTTGTATTTGGAAAGTTTTGGTTTATGACCAAATAAACTAGAAAACAGTTTACATTTTTGCCTATAGTACAAAAGTCAGAAGATCTTTGTCAGGAAGAGATGGTAGTAATTCTAAATTTGTTTATTCCTCATTTTAATCAAGGGAGATAGATCTACAGAGATGTATCTGTTTACCATTAATTAACAGGTTATTCTACAGACTAAATAATAGACAAATGTGATGGTTTCTGTTTATCAAAAATTAAGTCAGCACACAAGTACCAGATACAATTAATACAAAAAGTGAACACTATCTCTTTAAAAGAATGTCCAGTAAAAGCTGTCCCTCCCATATCTTGTATCTCATTTGCTAATTCAGTCCACAGTAGAGGAAGAATTGGTATTGGGACCTGTCATTCTCAACCAATCTCTTCCTTCTTTCAATGTCCAATTCTACTGGCTTCTGTTTATTAAATACAAGTTGGAAAGCAGGTTCATTTACCTAAGGAAGGACTGATCATGCAACCTTTGGACTCAGAGAGAGCCTTAATTAAAGTCACCCACTGTGACAAAGACATTTTTGGCTGCTTAGTTCCCGAGAACTGTCCATTGTGTGGGCAAAGGTTGATTTACGGAAGTCTGGAAGAAGCACCTGTCAGTATTCCAAGCCCATTTGTTAATGGACACCGAGAAAGATGTGCTTTTTTACTGAAGCCCACTATAGGAACATTTCTAAGGTATGAGTCTTCCTTGTTATTCTTTTTTTTTTTAATGAAAAGTTTTAAAGATAACAAGAATTTTTTTACAAACAATTTTCCCACCCCTCCTCCCCCCTCCCAATCCAACCCTCCGCCTCCCCGCCCCCGGACTTCCCAGAGCAAAATACAAGGTATAGCATTTGACAAACATAAGCTAACATATACAAACTATCTATAGACTCCTATCTCCCTCTTGCTCTTTAATTCCCCTTTGCATAACTAAATATTAAAACTCCCTTAAATATCTTCTTTTCTTCATTCATAAGCTATTTGAAACTTCTTAGTCCCATATTTATTTTGAATATAGTCAATCCATCTTCTCCATTCCAATATATATCTCTCATTTGAATGATCCTTCAAATATGTTGAAATTTTAGCCATCTCCGCTAAGTTCACTACTTTTAATGTTCATTCTTCAATAGTAGGTACATCTTCCTTCTTCCAGTACTGCGCCACCAAAAGTCTGGCTGCAGTTATTAAATTCAAGATCAAATTAGTCTCTATAACCGTACAATCTGTAATTACACCCAATAAGAACAACTGTGGGGTAAACTTTATCTTCTTTTTAAGAATGTTATTCCGTGGTTAGAAACAAGGCATATAAAAGCTGCCTTCTATCATTACTGGAATATAAGGCAAGCACCAATGTAGAAAAGGATTTTTACACATCTGATTACTGGAGAGCTTTTTGCTCAGAGGTTTTTAGAAGTAATTACTCTTGCTAAGCAAATAACTTTCGTATCTCTAATTGTATTTGAATAGCATTACGTCAGCCTATTTTTCAAAAACTCTTCTAATAAGTAAAAACAAATACCTCTAATGTCTTTTTCCAAAGTGAAACATTAAATGTCTTTTCAGAGATTATGATGGAGATTCTGACCTTCATGTTGGAATAACTAATACCAATGGTAAGAAAAACATATAATTAACCTCCTAATATGAAGTCTTCATGCATTGTAAGTATATACTGCACAGGACAAACAATTTGTATTTCCTATCCTACAAAGTAGTTTGGTTACACGCAGTGCTGATAGCAATATGAAATGGCCATTATGAAGCAGTGTCACCTAGCGTGGGGCCTAGGAAATGTGCCCTTTTCTGCGATAGCTTCTGCCTTTTGGAACACCCAGAGATTTGAGGGCTCCAACCCTGCTGGCCTTCTAGAAAGCCATAAAGACCTGGGTTCCCCCTCTATCCTCCAGGTACTGTAACCAGGATATTTAGTGAAGTACAGCATATATCTGTTTCTTATGCAAGTACATGTAATAGTTTATGATACTGTATTGTGGAGAGAATCTAGGTGGTTGCCACTAACTTCATGACACATAATTATTGTGTTTTTTTCTTCTGTTTGCTGACCAAAATTCTATTGGTTAGATGGATGGGCGTACAAATTTGTTAATAAATAAATATGTGTCCTAGCTACAACTAGGAATAGTGTTTTCAGAATTATAACAGAATGAGAAAAACGGTTACTAATATATGATAATCAGGCTTTCCATATTACCATTGTATGCAGAGCAGTCATGCCTTTCTGATCTCATCTGTTCTTGTATTTGTAGGTTTGGTGTATAATTACAATGAAACTGGTATTACCATTGCTGAATATGGCTGGGAACAATGTGTGAGCATTCCACTAGTGCAGCCTGATATGTATGGCCTCCTCAACCAATGGGATACCTATCTAGGACAATTTTCAGCAACAGATATTTGGCTTCCACACAGGTACAGAATTCAAAATGGTATTGGTGATTCCCTCTAAGAGAGCAAGACTAACATGTTAAACTTTTGGACTTTGCTTAGGTTGTGAGTTACAGATGAGTCTCATGCAATCATTTGGAGAGAATAAACCTCTTCAGAACCTTTGTCTTCATTAGCCTGTTCTAAGAAATAGAGATACTCCTGGGTTAATGACTGCATTGTTTAGCAACTGTTTGAACTTACGACGGCACCGAAAAAAAATGCTTACCGTATTTTCCGGCATATAAGACGACTGGGCGTATAAGATGACCCCCTACTTTTCCTATTAAAATATAGCATTTGGGCTATACTCGCCATATAAGACTACCCCTCAATTGTCGGCGCTCCCGTAGCGTCATCGGTCAGCACCGGCAATTCAGATTTGGGAAGCTGTACTGATCTCGTCAAGGCTGCATGCCGCTGAATGCTGGACTCAGCTGGTTGCTGTGCAGAGCTTCCCCCACCATCCCAGGCATCCAGGTGGATATTACCGACGCTCCGACTTCCCCAGACAGCTGGGACTCGCCATCACTGGGGGTCAGCTGGGGAAGTCGGAGCGTCGGTAGACTTATACCCGGCATATAAGACGACCCCCGACTTTTGAGAGGATTTTCCTGTGTTAAAAAGTAGTCTTATATGCCAGAAAATACGGTATTTATATGGTGGCGGTATCCCATGGTCATACGATTGCCATTGGCAATCTTCTCAGCTGGCTTCCGACAAGCAAAGACAGCGGGGAAGCCAGCAGTAAATTGTAAGTTGCAACTTACATTCACATTGTGCTTAATGACTGCAGGAGAACTGACACTGTATGCCAGGAACAGTGATCTTTCACTCAGTGACTGCGTCATTCAGTGATGGGAGTTCCCATCCCAATTGCAGTCGTTAAGTAAGGACTATCTGTGTTTTATTTATTAACAAGAGTCCTAAACGAATAGATTGAAATTGAACCACCTGTGATAAAAGTTTGGAAGGACTATTGATTATTCTATAACAGAAAGCAGTTCCAGTGTTCCGTAATATTTCTATATGTAAGACAAATAGGCTTCAATTATCAGTAGGTGAAATATGGTAACAACCTCAGGTGGTAAGTTCTAGATGTTTGTTTTCTGAGATTTCTTCATTCTTCCAGAACAAATGTTTGGGACAGAAAAAGAAAACTGGTTTCAGAAGCAAACTAGAAAGATCTTTTCAAAATACATTTTTGAAAAATTGGGATACAGGTAGTCCTTGACCTACAAACATTTCTTTAGTGACCATTTGAAGTTACAATACCATTGCAAAAAGTGACTTATGACTGTTTTTCATACTTACATGGTCACATGATCAAAATGTGGCCACTTGGCAACTGGCATGTATTGATGATGGCTGCAGTGTCCCTGAATCATGTGATCACTTTTTGCGACCTTCTGACAAGCAAAGTCATTGAGGAAGCCAGATTCAACCATGTTACTCACAACTGCAGTGATTCACTTAATGAATGTGCCAAGAAAGGTTGTATAGATCATCATAAAGATCATTCTTCTCCTTCAGATGATAGCAAAATATTTATTTTTCCTCACAGGCTTGTTTTATGGAATGAAACTTTCATAAAAAATTCTGCATTTGATAAGCTCAAAATTATTCTGATTCCAATAAATTAAATACAGTTAGTCCTCGACTTAAGAAGACCACAACTGAGCCATTAATTTATTGGAATCGGAATAATTTTGAGCTTCTTGTCAATTGCAGAATTTTATATGTAAGATTCATTCCATAAAAGTAGCCTGTGTGGAAAAATAGATTGAATATCTTGCTATCACCTGAAGGAGAGGAATTACATGACCTTCTATTGAGAATAATCTAGGTGGCTACCATGTGTATTGAAAAATATTTTTTGATCTGCAGAAAATTATAAACAGATTTGCTTTTTTAAAATCACAATAGGGGCATTGAGTTTTCATGATAAGTGCAGTACTTTCCTACAATCAGATAAGCAATTTAATTTTTTTCAGCCTTCCATGAAAAAAGCTACTAAACTCGCATTTTCAAATATTGCTCAAAGTCCTGTGCATCCTTTGAGCAATAATGCTTAAAGGATGCACAGGACTAGTAAATAATTTACTGCAATATTCTTGTATGGCAATATTCTTTGCCACACTTTTTCTTATTTGTAAATCTATTCTATTTATAAGGCTGCCACTATTTGTTTCTATTCTAGCTGAGCATGATACAAATTTGCAACTAAAACCAGTGTCTGGCTTGCTCTTTTCCTCTCTCTTAACAGGTTCTTTGGTTTAAGAGCAGGATAATTACATTAAATAAGTTAAGAATTGTTTAGAATTCTATATCCATTGAGAAAATGTGTTATAAATATACCAGAAGTTCATAAAATATACAGTAGTTATGCAGGAGCTTTGTTTTTGTTACTTTGAGACTCATTTCTCTTTATCTATTTAACAGGTATGAAGAATGTTTCCATAATTGTTATACATTTGCACTAACATTTATTAATTGTGTGTTGAGTGCCCAAAAGCAACAGCAAATGAATAAAAATGAATTTACAGAGAAATTTGTAATTCCCCGAACAAGAAAAGCTTCCAAATATATCACCATTTACAAAGAAATATGCAAGAATGGTTTTTATGTTGTTGACCATCCTGCTCAAAAAGGCAGTACTTCTACCAATGCCATTTGACTTTAGATCAAAGCACTTACTGTAAGTAAAATTAAAATATTCAAGTTAAGACATAAGGTGTTGTTCCTATCTTGTTATAAGGAAAGTGGCTATCATTATCATACTTAATTGGACAGAAATCCATAAGAAATCAGAACTATTTCTTATTATCCATAAAACATGTTATTAACATCCAACTGCCTGCAATTACTGCAAGTTCTAATCTCACAAGGCTCAAGGTTGACTCAGCCTTCCATCCTTTCTAAGGTAGGTAAAATGAGGACCCAGATTGTGGGGGCAATAAGCTGACTTTGTATAAATATACAAAAGTATGAAGGCTATTGCTTAACGCATTGTAAGCCGCCCTGAGTCTCCGGAGAAGGGCGGCATATAAATCAAATTAAAAAAGAAAACTGCAGAAACTGAATCACAATGTAATCTTTCTAATAAACATCTTTTCTACTTGGCTAAATAATTATATTTAGCATTATTTTAATTTATAGACATTGATACAAAGTCTAAGACTCTACAAACAGAAAAAAAATGAATGGGATCAAGAAACAAGAAACACTTCCTCTTTGTTGGAAGTGGAAAACAATTTTTAATATTTTAATATTGCTCCAGATGGCACTGAAACAAAGACAATGACATTTTTTTTCCTGTGGGTGTATTCATGAATAGAAGTTAAGGGAAATTCCTACCAACCAACAAAATTAAATTCAGCTTTCATAGAATGATAGGGCTGGAAGTGACATATAAGTATCAACCACATGAATAAAATGTACTGTACTTTTATTTGGCATAATGTAGCAAAAAAGTTTGGTTGACAGAAATAAAAAAAAATCTACTTTTTTGTTTAATTGATTTAAGCAATCTCCCACATACATGGTGTAACTAGAATGTTTTGAGCCAAGACTATAGTAGAGGTTAATTAACTCTAGAAGTATTAACCTAATAGTCATAAAACATGCTCATCTTAATTGTCACTCTCCATTTGAGCTTTCATAAAAAATCAAAATTGTAGGGCTCTGTATTATATATACTTAATATATACATGCTAAAAGGAAGAATAGTTAAAATTTATTCAGTTTGCTGCAGTTCTATTATTAATATTGCTCAACTTTGGGATTCCAATTTTCACACCTCTTCTTGTTCACTACGTTCACATGATGAAACCCAGCGATTTAGGATCAATTCCTTTAAAGAGAAAGACACTGGTTATAAAATAAGTAAAATACACAAATATATAACAAGAATAATATTGTTAGCTAATGTGTATTTTCCTGCTAAAAAGATAATTTAAGGAGAAATACTGCATTTGGGCTGCTTCTACCTATTGTAAGTATTTGGTTCACACCAGGAGTGAAATCTAAAATTTGTTACTACTGGTTCTGTGGGCGTGGCTTGGTGGTGGTGGGGTTAATGTGACTGGGTGGGCGTGGCCAATTTTTTTTACTTTTAAAACCATTTTTACATGTAAAACCATGTTAAAAAATGCTTTCAAAAGGCTCTGACAATCCCAGCTGAGTTGCCTGATCAGCAGGCAACTCAGTTGAGATCGTCAGAGCCATTTAAAAGAAAAAAAAAGGCTCTGATGATCGCGCGGCTCAGCTGGGCATGGGGGTCGGGGGCAGGGATTTTTGCTACCGGTTCTCCGAACTGCCCACCACCATAGCTACCGACTTGCCCGAGCCGGTCTGAACCGGGAGCATTTCACCCCTGGTTCACACCAAGGTATAGCAAGCCAGAGGCATGATCATTGGTGCAACTACGAATAGTAATGAAACTATTAGTGGAAATGGAAGAATGATTCTTTCTTAAATACCCCTCTAATCAATATATAATGGTTGCTTCATCTCTAAATAAGGTGACAGTTGATCAATGAAATACAGATAATCCTTGTTATTTTTGGGGGGGAGGTAAAGAGCATATATTTGTGAATTTGATTATTTATGAAAATATCTTTGTCATCCTGAAATCAGTACCTGCATCACTATCACACTTATTAGTAGATAGGCAGAGTGGCAAATCATTAGAATTGCCCAATGTGCACATTCCCAATTGAGGTTTTGGCATTCGCTAATTCAGTATTTATGGCATTTTCACAGAAAGTAATTACCACTAATAACTTCCTGTACTAGTTGCAATAGCACTTCATTTGGCTGACCTTTAGATTTTTTTTAAAGATCAACCTACTATTTGATGAATGTTTTACATAGCTGATTTTTAGCACTGCGTATATTGTAAGATTTTTTTAAAAAGCCTTTTCTCTTTGAACATATCATTCTAGTATTGTAAATGCTTCATAGACTTCTTGATGGGGCTGCTTAATTTCAAGATAAAATACGCTCAAATTCCTTTAAAATTAAAGAACAGAGCATTTTGCATTCAAACCATTATTTTCCATAGTTTATTTTACTATACCAAAGCATATTTTTAGCATTGCTCTTTCAAACACAATTATAGGCAATCCTTATTAGTAATTAAAAAATGAGACTGGCAACTTGACTGTAAAGTGAGGCAGTTGCTAAGTGAAACTGTGGGTTTATCTTAAGCTTTCCTTTGCTTTACAGATCTGGGAAGGTTATAAATGTAAAGCTGCAAAATTACTTTTTCATCGGCATCATAACTGCAAATGGTTGCTAAACAAAGCGGTCACTAAATGAGGACTACCTGTAACTTATTCTTGGACGAATTAGTTTAATATACCTGTATCGTGCATCATTCCTATTTCTTAGAGATAAATTATGTATTTCAATCTCTTCTAATATATAGAAGAGTTCTTCTAATTTGCTTTTAGAGAACTGATAGTGAATAAATAACACAGTATATTTATTTACTGTAGCAGTAAATAAATAAACAATTCAATGTTCATTTCTGATAAAACATTAAGTTGGGAGGAAACATACATACCTGGACTTTCATTCTTTTGAGACATTCAGGTGAAAGCATTTCTTTTTCATTCATATCAGATGGCTTAATTAAATAGCAGAACATGAGTTCCTGGTGACAAATAAATTATGTTACCAAAATGTCAAGTAAATGTAAATACGACAGATGTTTCTCCTGAAAATTTCAAATTAAGGTTCATTCACTCTTTATAGCAAGTAATGGGACAGACAGCATCAATTATTGTAATTAAAAAACAAGGGTAAGAGAGTCCTTTTGTAAGATAGTTTTATAAAAAGTCTTATCGTTTTCTGAAGAGTATTGGAAGCTCTTTATTATTTTATTGTGCTTCGGGAAGCTCCAAACCATTTTCTAGAGCTAATTTTCAGAGAAAACTGAAGTGAGAAAAATGTGTAGGTAAAAATGTGTAGGTAACCTAGAGGGATGCACTTTAGATTCAAAGGCAAAATATATTTTGGAATGTGCAGGGATGGAAACGTAAACTTTTTTTTTTTAATTTGATTTATATGCCGCCCTTCTCCGGAGACTCAGGGCGGCTTACAATGCGCTAAGCAATAGCCTTCATACTTTTGTATATTTATACAAAGTCAGCTTATTGCCCCCACAAACTGGGTCCTCATTTAACCTACCTTAGAAAGGATGGAAGGCTGAGTCAACCTTGAGCCTTGGTGAGATTCGAACCTGCAATAATTGCAGGCAGCTGATGTTAATAACAGGGCTTTAGACCACTGTACTATCCAAGGCTCTTGCTTGGATAGACCACTGTACTATCCAAGGCTCTTGTAAACTTGCCTGCAACTCCCGAAAGCGGTTGTATCATTTCCTAGGATTATGTAGCTGCCTGTTGCAACCCAGTCCCAAGAAAGTATGCATGCATGTGGTTTTAGGAGTTTTGGGCATGTATTCTATTTGTGCTCCTGGGTCGTCCGAAGCACCATTTGGCTTTGAATGTGAAGGGGTGCAGAGCCCTCAAAATTAGGTTTCTTGGCCTTCAGAGGTAACTTTAATCTCTAGTTACTATAATTCAGTTCCTTCTTTCCTTCCTTCCTTTCCTTCCTTCCTTCCATTTACTCTTTCTAAAATGTACAGTGGAGATTATCAACATTTATCCTAAACAGTATATTAGGACAAACTAAATAAAAATATATATTTGAAAAGTGATCTGTAAAAGCACTGGGTATATAAGTATTCAAGCAAACCTCAATTATTAGAGAAATACAATCTGAACAACTCAAGCCCCCTAAAAACTAGAAAGCTGAAATACTGTATAGCAGCAGACCACTATTATGAAAGTTTAGTTTTTCAAAGCAATTTTTTTGAAAAATGGCATCTAAAATCTGGTTCAGATCTGTGATGGAATATTAAACATGGAAAAGAGGAGAATCTTTTCTCCATCACAGCAGCGTCAGTCAACCAGACACATTTGTGATTGCTTTACAATTCACACACTGAAACATATATGAAAGATGATTTTCCACTATTAATCAGAAACATACATACAAACACACATACGCTTACTCTCATTTATTGCAAAATTATTTTATTACACGCTTTGTATAATTTCACCTACTGCACTTAAAGTTAAACATCCATTTTCCTCCATAGCATTTTTGGTGTAATTTAAAATGATTCTTCTTATTGGCTACCTTGGAAACGTTGGCTGTAGTTCTGTTCAATCCAGACAAAGATTTCCAACTGAATGGTCTGTGCAATGGTCCATCAAAATCATCATTAATTAATTCAGCAATCACAGAATAGCTGGAAAATAACCCCCAAATTTTCTTTAGGATGAAAAGTTAAAACATGTATTTAAAAATCACAACCCAAATAACTTAAAATACTGATGGTTCCTTCAGTATAAGTGAAAGAATCAATTCAGCAAACAACAGGATATTAGATCTCTTTTCATATTCTTTTAAGTCTTCTTTTCTGATAGTTTCCCACAGTATTCTTTCAAACAGATAAGTAGACCACGTAGATTAAAGGGAAGGTAAAATTCAATGTAACATTACGATGATGAAACTGATTCTATCAAACGCATGAAAATTTATCCCCTCCCCCAGTCACCAAAGCCATTTACCCCCTTTCCAAATCATCTCTGGACATCAGTGAGGGTCCCCCAGAACAAATATTTGTGAGAAGAGGTACTCATCATCACCCACTTTCATGTTTTAATTACTATAATTAGAAGAAGCAACACTGGTTTGCCTTCATCAAAGCAGCATTTAAAGACAAGGTCAGCTTTTAATAAAATACATGCTGATAATGCAATATAAGTAAAATCAACATAACTGTTCTTTATGTTTGAAATTCCAATTATTTAAGTATTCAAATATATATTATTTGAACCTCAGGGCATCTCCAGGGCTATTCTGTGGGTAACAGAACATTCCAGTGTAGGGTTGGTTATCTGAATGTTCTTATTGAAGATGGCCACCCATGGGATCTCCTAATTTGAGGTTACTCTTAGCTTCAGCTTTGGAAAAACAATATTCGGAATTATGTCAAAGCAAGTTAGAAACAAACATATAATCATAATTTCAAGTCGCATAAAAATATGCATAGTATATAGTAAAAATGAAAACTATATCCAAACCTTAATGCTATACCTGGCATGGTAAAAAGGAGGGCCTTTTCGATATAGCACTACAACAGGAATAAAATGAACATTCATTTATTATAAAAGTCATATTTTTGTTTTCAGTTGTAACAAGGTAAGATTGTGGTAACTCATTACAAAACTTTGAGAATCTAAACCACTTTATAGTAAGATGAGCTTGTATTCTAATGTTATAACATGAATGTACTCTAAATAGAAATGACACCACATATTTATTGAAAGTAAACTGATTTTTTACCTACTAAAACCTAGTTTATCTACTAAAACTCTCAAGTCTGTACCAAAGGTGCTTTTTCAAGAGGCAACTGGACTTTCTGTTTTTTCTTTGAAGATGTTTCGCTTCTCATCCAAGAAGCTTCTCCAAGAAGCTTTTTTTGGAGCTCATCCACGAAGCTTCTTTGTGGATGAGAAGCGAAATGTCTTCAAAGAAAAAACAGAAAGTCCAGTTGCCTCTTGAAAAAGCACCTTTGGAACAATCATGACCTAGATGATTGAGAATCGCCATAGACACTCTCATGTCTGTAACGGGGCAAAATGGTGCCTCATAGGGCAAAACCTTTTGAGCCAAGATACCTCAAATGGGCTAACTTACAGAATGCATCCTAAAATTGGGTCCCATGACTCCCATGGAATTTTATAAATTTAACAAAATTTATAAAAACAATTTTAACAATTTTCATAAAGCATCTTATGACATAACACAGAATGTCACAAAACACTTCCTGTGGTCAGTTCTTAATGTCAGACTGTGCTATACAGTTCAACTGGGCTTTGTTCGAGGCAGATGCATTCTGAATATCTCTGAATTTTTAAGAACTTTTCAAATAAATTAGAAGCCCTGCCATTCTTGAAGACGTTGAGGAAACTGGAACCTTATAAGGAAACAACGAGCCAAAGGATCACAGACTGTTTAGTAGAGTTTTACTGATGTACAGAAACAAATATTATACATCAACTGAACTGGCCACTTAATACATAAATACAATCATATACAGGTAGTCTTCAGGTTACCACCACAATTGAGCCCAAGTGATTGTTGTTAAGTGAAATATTTGTTAAGTGAGTTTTGCTCCATTTCATGACCTTTCTTGCCACAGTTGTTAAGTGAATCATTGCAGTTGTTAAGCTAGTAACACAGTTCTAAAGTGAATCTGGCTTCCCCATTGAGAAGCTTGCAAAAAGTGATCCCATGACTTTGGGACACAGCAACGATCTTAAGTATGAACCAGTTGCCAAGCATCTGGATTTTGATCACCTGATCATGGGAATGCTGCAAAGGTCGTAACTGTGAAAAATGGTCATGTCACTTTTTTCAGTGCTGTTGTAACTTTGAACGGTCACTAAATGGACTGTTGTAATTTGAGGGCTACTTATATCATAGAACAATGAAGCCCAGCATTATTCTTTGCTGTTTTTTTCTCCAAACAGCACAAATCCCTAAAATGGGATGTTCAGTCTAAACACACGCTTAAAGGGAAGAGTACTGCTGCCTTCACATAATATATTCCAAGAATATGACAAGCAGACTCTAGATAATAAGCCCAATATTCCTAGCAACAGAACATCAACCCCACTAAAGAATGACTGAATGTAAAGAAAGAGGAACGTTCACGTAACAGAGCAAGCGAATGGACCCACTCTTGTACAGTTACTTCATTAGGTACTAATAAAGAATACTACTTACACAAATCAGTTCCATATTTCAGGCCAACTTTAGGGACCCATCCTTTACTACGGAAGTAATGATAAGCCATGTATGTAGCCTTAAAATTGGGTTGTTCTTTACCAAAAAGGTCCCATAGCTTCAAGATAGATAAAGGTGCCTTAAAAACACAACCATATGATTATTGTGAATGAATATATTCTAATATTATAGAAATGTCATAGACAGTGCTTTGCAAAATTATAAAAACAAACAAAATAGAAGCCAAGTGTGAAATCTGTTATAAAAAACAGACAATAGTAGCTTGGTAGGGTTATTAATATTTCACAATGATAAAAAATTATTTACATACACCAATTAATAAAAATATTTACATGAACAAATAAGTAGCATCCTTTTTAAAGTTGGTATAAAGTGCCTTAGAAAGAGTGTGCTTTATTATTTGCTAATAACTGCTCCACAATCAACAGATTTCTCACTCAAGAATGACTACTAACATTACCACATTGCAATTAACTTACCTCATTGCAATAAATATTTAAACATCCGAGAGCATAGACCAGGAAAAAAGCCTAAAAATGACATCAAATAAAAATTAATTTGTGCATGTTTAAAGTACTACAGTACTGAGAAAGCTTTCTTATTTAAAAATACAAAATTATTACACAATATTGACAATTTTATAAGAAAATGGGGTTTAGTTAGATTAATTTACATCTGAATAAGCAAGTATAGGATTACAGAAAAGTATTTCTACCCAGCTATTATAATACAAGAGGCATTTTCCTAAGCAAGTTAAACTGGGAAAAATGATATTTTCCCTTTATTTATGTACTACCACAAAATAGAGAGGAATAAACTTCCATTGCATATATTAGTGCTAAGCAACAGAAATCCATTGCTGAAGGAGGAAATCAAGGGAAAATCTCAGGGAACATTCTGTGAAAAAAAATATGAGGTGATAAGACTTGGTGAGTCAATTTTTGCTATCATGCAACATTTGGTGGCAAATGGATCAGTAACTTCAGCTAGTTGCTGCTTAATCAATCTTCTTACAATAGGTTTGCTAGACAATGTCACTTTGTTGTTCCAATTATGCAAGCATCAATTTAATCTCTCAATCTTATGTTTGCCTGGAAGTTTTCAATTTGAAAAGAAGACTTCTTTATAAGGCTTTTTCTTAATATATGCAGATGCAAACTAAGAGAGAACATAAAACTTACCTCTTCTAGACTGAGTTGTAGATATTCGAAAATCCTGAAAGGATTTCTTCGGCATACTAAGTTTGCTTTTTTAATTAACTACAAGAAAGTAATGAAAGTTATAAAGAAGGAATCAAAACATCTCTGTAATTTCCATAGCATCAGGTAAAGGTCAGCCACCATAATGAATTATATTTCCTTTGTGCCATAAGACATCCTCTTGATCCTTTTGGCTTTTCATTCCTAAATCCTCCAACTTTTGCTCTAACATTATAACAGTTTTGCAAGCAAAGACATGATTTTCTCGATGTCCCTATTCAGTCTCATCGGTGTTGCAACATGCTTTGGAATAGGACAGAGAAAATGCAAGCAGACTCCTGAAGTAAAATGGCAAATGATTTCTTTAAGGGCACTTTGCTGATATCCATCAACTGATTAGTTTCAGGATCTCTTAATAAAAAGGGATAAAGGACATCTATAAAGCAAAATACCCAATTTAATAAGTTTTAAATTGACTTTACCATTTACCAATCAAGTTATACTTACATGCAATTCCTCACTTGTTTCCTCTTCCATACACAAATTTGATGATTCTTCTATTAATACAAGCTCGTGCTCATATTCATTATTACCGAAACAATGAGATTTTGGTTCAACATAATTGTCTTCTCTGCAGCTATCATACATATTGAGAGAACATTGTTGTGGTGAAGGAGTTTTAGCTAAAATGTTAGAGTCTGTTATATCTGATTCACTACAGGCATGTTTGTCCAATGAATCACAACGTGAATTATCTTCAAAAGACCTGTTATTCCCATTAATTTCAGATGAAGTCATTAAAAGCTTTGGTTCGTCTTTATTAGTTTCCATTTTAAATGTTTCTTCATCTTGAAATCCATTATTTTGTCCAGTTTCTATTCTCAGATTAATTTGTTTAGTGTAATTTTGTATGATGTTTTTAATTGTGGAGTCATCCATTCCCTGTTCTGACAGACGTTTTTTAGCCCATTCAACACAATGCTGGTATCTGGAATAGAAGAAAACAAAGTATGGGCTCATAAATAAACGTATGAACAATATAAAAGTATATCTGTAAAACAAATTATCACTTCTCGAGTTTTACTGAAGACCTGGGTATATTTGGAGAGCCAGCCGATCTGAATCTGACCGAACACTGGTAAGATCTCATATTAAGACTTACCTAGTGGCGATAAAAGCGGCAAAACATAACTATTTTTCCACTCTTATTGCATCATCAGATAACCGCCCGGCCGCCTTGTTTAGGGTGACCCGCTCCCTGCTCCTTCAGGAAGCGCGGGAAGACCCCTTGGAGGGTAGAGCCGAGGATTTTGTTCAATATCTGTATGATAAAATCGCTCAGATTCGGGAACACCTGGACTCTGACATAGTAGATTCAGAGGAAAGGATGGAGGCAGGTCTTGAGAATACCACCTGGAAAGAGTTTGATTCTGTGACTCCCGAATATGTGGACAGGATACTGGGGAGGCTGAATGCTACCACATGTTTATTGGACCCGTGTCCCTCCTGGTTGGTGCTGGCCTCTCGGGAGGTTACACGAGGCTGGCTCCAGGGGATTATAAATGCTTCTCTGAGTGAGGGTGTCTTTCCTGCTGCCTTGAAAGAGGCAGTGGTGAGACCTCTCCTCAAGAGGCCTTCCCTGGACCCGGCAATATTGGCTAATTACCGTCCAGTCTCCAACCTTCGCTTCGTTGCGAAGGTTGTTGAGAGTGTGGTAGCACAACAGCTTCCTCAGTACCTGGATGAATCATCTTATCTGGATCCGTTCCAGTCGGGCTTCAGGCCTGGACACAGCACGGAAACGGCATTGGTTGCATTGGTTGATGATCTCTGGAGGGCTCGGGACAAGGGTTGTTCCTCTGCCCTGGTCCTATTAGATCTCTCAGCGGCTTTTGATACCATCGACCATGGTATCATGCTGCACCGGCTGGAAGAGTTGGGAGTGAGGGGCACCGTGTTGCGATGGTTCTCCTCCTTTCTCTCTGACCGGTGGCAGTCTGTGTTGGCAGGGGGGCAGAGATCGACCCCGAGGCCCCTTATATGTGGGGTACCACAGGGATCGGTTCTCTCGCCCCTTCTGTTCAACATTTATGTGAAGCCACTGGGTGAGATCATCCGTGGTTTCGGGGTGAAGTACCACCAGTACGCTGATGACACCCAGCTGTACATCTCCACCCCAGACCACCCCAATGATGCCCTTGAAGTGATGTCCCGGTGCCTGGAGGCTGTACGGATCTGGATGGGGAGGAACAGACTCAGGCTCAACCCATCCAAGACCGAGTGGCTGTGGTTTCCGACATCCCGATATAGTCAGTTGGTGCCAACGCTGACTATTGGGGGCGAGTCATTAGCCCCCACGGAAAGGGCTCGAAACTTAGGCGTCCTTCTGGACTCACAGCTATCTTTAGAAGAACACCTGACGGCTGTGGCCAGAAGGGCTTTTTATCAGGTTCGCCTGATACACCAGTTGCGTCCCTTTCTAAATCGGGACTCATTAAACACGGTCACTCATGCCCTCGTCACTTCCCGCCTGGACTACTGCAATGCTCTCTACATGGGGCTCCCCTTGAAGAGCACCCGGAGGCTCCAGTTGGTCCAGAATGCAGCCGCGCGGGTAGTTATGGGAGCGATGTGGCGCTCCCATGTGACACCCCTCCTGCGCGAGCTGCACTGGCTTCCTGTGTTCTTCCGGGTGCACTTCAAGGTTTTGGTTACCACCTTTAGAACGCTCCATGGCTTAGGACCGGGCTATCTTCGAGACCGCCTTCTGCCACCAGTACCCTCTCACCGACCAGTACGGTCCCATAGAGAGGGGCTTCTCAGGGTGCCGTCGGTCAAACAGTGTCGACTGACGGCCCCCAGGGGGAGAGCCTTCTCTGTGGGGGCACCCACCATGTGGAACAAGCTCCCCCCGGAGATACGGACAATCCCAGATCTCCGCGCTTTCCGCCGTGCCCTCAAGACGTTTCTATTCCAGCAGGCTGGCCTGGACTAACCTCTTCTAAAATTGCTCTTATATTTTTAAATCTTAATCTCATAAATTTAGAGTTTTAATTTTAGGTTTAAGACCAAATTATTTAATTGTATTTTAATCAATTCTTTAAAATATTTGTATTATATGTATTTTAACATTTGTCTGTACACCGCCCTGAGTCCCCCGGGAGTAGAGCGGTATATAAATATAATATAATAATAATAATAATAATAATTAGGAGTCCCTCTTTTGAGGGACATGGGTGGTTTAGAAATATGAAAAATAAATAAATAATATCTAGTTTCTTTAATCATATATTATTTATCTCTGGCTATTCATAAATATTTTAATGGTTATTCTTCTATTGCACAACATACAAAGACTACAGGTATGATTGTCTTTCTGGGTTATTTAGTGAGGATTGCCCTAAGTGAGAAACCCACAACCTCTGAGATTCTCAGTGATGCATATGAAGAATAAAGTATTATTCACTAAAGCTTTTATCTTTTGATCAAGACAATAGAGTTAAATGGCACTGAGGCAAATAGATTAAAAATTCACTGCTGTAACTGTTATTGAATGATGAGACCAGTAATTTCACTCTTGTACTCATTTCTTTTATGATTGCTACATTATTTATTTTATTTGCCAGTTATTCTTGCAAGCTGAGCATCCGGAGGAACAGCAACTTGTAGATAAAATAAAAAATAATACAACGTCAGATCGGAAAGGTAGAGCTGAATCTGAATTCCAGCTTGAGTTTTAGGGTCTTAATTAAATTTAGGAAATTTTTTAGGAATATTTCAGAATTCTTTTCTTTTAAAAATGGGATGGACTAAAGGAAATATTTAATTTCATCACTTATTTGTATTAATTGTTCAGAAGGTAATCTCTTTAAAAATTATTAAAGTGTTATTTACGATATCAGAAAACTTTGAAGTATTTAATACTGGTTTCTTCTTGACTGGGTTATGAAGTATGCTTCAGAAAAAATTATTGATGCCAGTAATGTTTGATGATGGCAGTCAGAGTAAACTTCAACACTCACATTTGCTCAGCCCTTTAGGATTCAAGATTGCTCTGATGGCCGTATTCATCTTTTGAAAATAAAAAGATGGAATAAACCAAGCCAAAGCATGACCATTATTTCTAAGATTCTGCTAATTCATGCTTTGACTTTTCAGCATATTTCAGCATATTTCAGCATATAACTTTTCAGCATATTTCTTGAAGATTTTTTACATTGCTAAGAAACAATAGCAATGACAGATGTGACTTTCATAATAGAACATACCGTATATACTCGAATATAAGCCGAGTTTTTCAGCCCGTTTTTCAGCCTGAAAAACGGCCCCTCGGCTTATATTCGGGTCACGAAAAAAATGCCTTTTCCCCTGCAACCGTTTTGGCTCCCGGGGTTGCAGGGAGGCTTCCTAAAGCCAAAATGGGGTGTGGGGGGGGGGGTGCGGCGCCCCTCCCCCGCGCCCCTTTTTGGCTGTAGGGGTCAGGGAGGCTTGCACCGGCAGCGCCTTCTGCTCCTCTTTTGCCCCTCAGCGGCTCCCAGCAACTGAGCAGAGAGGCGGCCGATGCCTAACGAGCGGAAGCCAAAGCGCCGCCGCGGCATGTTGCTGGGAGTTGCTGGGAGCCGCTGAGGGGCAAAAGAGGAGCAGAAGGCGCTGCCGGCGAGCAAGCGAGCAGCCAGCCATGCCAGGGGCGCTTTGGCCACCGGGCCCGCCCGCCGCGGCTGGAGCTCGCCACTCACCGAATTTGGCCTCGGTTGCAGCCGCAGCTCCAGTGCTGAAGAGGGTCGGTGCCGGGCGACGAAGAAGAGCAGAAGCAGCTGCTGCCAGGCAAGCGGGAGCCGAACGACCGCATGGTCATGTGTGGCCCATGGCAAGTGCCCGCAGCTGCCTGGTACTGGCCCCGAATACCAGCGCCGTCCCTCGCCCGCCTCAGCTCCCCGCTCTTTCCTTCCCCCCACAGGCGCCTCCTCCCTTTCCTTGCCCCGAATGGCTGGCGGGTGAGGCTGCTCCGGTCATTGTGAGGCTGCCCGAAGCGTTCCTTTCCAAGGGGCTTCTCGGCACCCGCGCCTCAAATTCAGTTCAGCCGGGAGAGGGAAGCGGGGAGTTGAGGCGGGGTGGGGGACCTGCGCCCCTCTCCCACATCGGAAAGGAACTTTCCGCTTCAGCTCCCCGCTTCCGAGAAGCCCCTTGGAAAGGAACGCTTCGGGCAGCCTCGCCCGCCAGCCGTTCGGGGCGAGAAAAGGGAGGAGGAAAAAAAAGGGGCGAGAAAAAAGTTTTCCAAAGTTTATTTTTCAGCGAACGCTTCCCCTAACCCTAACCCCGCCCACTGCCTTCTCTTCTCTTGCTGGGAGTTGCTCCGAGCGCGGAAGGGAAGCGTTCGCTGAAAAAGAATGGGGTGAGAAAAAAGTTTCCCAAAGTTTTAACAGGCGAGAAAGCTGAGAAAGGGTGAGAGCCTCCGCTGGAAGAGCAAGGGAGATGCTAACTCCGCGCTCGGAGCAACTCCCAGCAACTCCAAGCAACATCCAAAGTCACCCTTTTTTCTCGCCCCTTTTTCTCGCGACCAACTTATAAAGAGGGAACTTGCTATTATTGCTTAAAAACGTGAATATGTGTCCCATTCTCAGACAAATGTTTTTATCTCTATTTTAAAAGTCAGTGAGGAATGAAACAGGCAAATTTTTTAAAGATCACCCTACCTGAGAATAAAATGTATGGACATGTGTTCTCTACTGAATTATAAAATCTGAGTCTGAAAAGTTGTAGCTAGTTCAAACTCTACTGCTGACCAAACATGGCCAGAAACTGTCCTCCATTCAAAAAGGCAAGTTTAAATGTGCAACCAGCTTAACTGCTCCAGAAGAAAGTGTTAATTCCAAGAAGGGAAATCACAGATAATTCTGGAAAGAGAGGGTTTGCTGAAATTATAACTGAAAACAAGCTGTAATCACTCTGATCTCTTCACTAACCAAAATGTAAGCAAGTCAAGTTTCCCCATATCAAGCCCTTGTCAACAAAAGTGTAATTCACCTAGAAATTTTTTAAATTGTTTTCTTTGATAGGAGAACAAGAAAAACGGGACCACACTTGATATACTTTCCTGTTAATTCTGAAGCAAGATTCAGTATATCATATATGGCAACATATGACTCCTAGTTTAATACTTGAAAGTATATTCACGATGTTACCCAGTTTGGTAATGAAATGCTTGTAAGAAAACTACCAAGCTGAGAGAGCACCAAGATCTCACAGTTCAATCCTGAAATACAAATATTCTCTTCTATTGGTAATACTCAAAAGGCATATCAAATTATAGCTTAAATAATTGCTTGATAATCTTGGTTCAAAAAAATCTGCCGATATTTAGATTTTTCCACTATAATCACTTAATTGGAACGATGATGGGGCAAAGATTTAATTGGGGAATCAAAGAAAGAGTATTTTGTTTCTTTAAAGTATCTTAACAATGAGACAACACTTGATTAAACTGTTATTTTTATAGTTACTAAGCATGCTCAAACTCTAGGCTAGACAAAGTGAAAAGAAAAACTTACTTTTTTGATGAGATTATTGGCATATTTAATTTAGCATCTGCAATAGAAAGTATTACTATTTTTATATACATATTAAAACATTAATAACATAATTTGGATACAATTTCAGAAAGGTATTCATAATAAGATATTTACCATATAATATTCAAAACGCTTTATTATGAACATTACATTCAATGCTGGGAGGGACAGTATATAAATATATGGGGTAAATAAATTTAGAAATATGCTGATCTTGAAATAAACTTGAGAACTGTAGCTGTCTCTCAATGTGCATTATCAGAGAACACAAAGCAGCACTGTTGCCATTTTGTGTAACCAAATGCCTACCACATTTATCTGGGAAGATTCTAAGCTGGTTACTTCTGAGGAAATGGCCAGAGGTCCTCAGGGATGCCAGTTTTACTACTTTTGTGCTGAACTGGTACCCCTCTTTGTTGCTTAAGGTCCTCTGGGAGGTGACATGCAGTTGGATCCAAGCAGTGATTAGTGACTCACTGGAGCATTAGTGGGATTCAAATTCCGTCACTACCGGTTCGCTTGTGGGTGCGCATGTGCTCGCGCGGTGCTTCTGCACATGGAGAGAGACATCTGGGAGGGTGTGTGGAACCTCTCACTGCAGCCGCTACCGGTTCGCCCGATCCAGGGCGAACCGGTAGCAAGCCACCACTGCACTGGAGGATGGGGCAGGGCTACCTCCCTTGAAGGAGGCATTAGTATGCCTGTTTCTCAGTATGCCTTCCTTAGACTCAATTGAGTTGGACAATTTTTATCCATTCTCCAATCTCCCCTTTTTAGGGAAGATTCTTTTGAGGGGGAAACGCCAGGTTATTTGTTCAATTGTCTCTCCCACAGTATCCATCTACTTTTTCAAGTAAGTCTGATAGGGTGGGTGCATGCCAAATCCCTTTCTTTAAATGCTACCAATCCATGGGATCAAGAAAGTGTGCCTTCTCTGCACAGCCCCTGATTTGTGAAGCACCCTTTCTCCTGAGATATGGCAGGCCTTCACTCTCCTAATCTTTTGAAAGGCTTTGAACAACTGGCTCTTCCTGCTGGGTAGGGTGAAGCTAGAGCTCAATTCAGTTAAATGTGGGCTGTGTACAGGTGTATTGCTATTAGGGTGCCAGGTTGGGGGTGGGGGGCAGGAGATTGATTGTTGCTGTTATGTGATCCTGTCCAGGATTCTGGTATATAAAATGGAGCTATATAAGTCTAATACACACACACATATGCATGCTTCTGTTTACCTTTCCATTTAGCAGTCAACATAGGATCTGAAATATTATATTCTGGTCGACTTCTTGAAAGAATACCTTTTCCAAAAAATCCCTAGAAAACAAGCAAAGCTATGATACCATTCATTTAACAAACCATTCTTTGTTCAGACAGAAATGCAGGATCAGTATCCAAGACTGATTAATTTAATGGATTATAGAGATAAAATGAGCCAAAAATACCTTGCTATATATCTGTTCTATATCTTCAGGATTCTTCACAATTACATTGTTATTTATCAATTCAGCCCGGCACAATTTATAAACTCTTCCATGACTGCCTTCTATGGGAGGAGAAATAGGGAATGGGGAATCATATGATTCATATACTTTTCTTTTCCTTCTGGGAGGATGAAAAATTGCTTCTGCCATTTGGTATGATCTTTCTCTTTCAATGGAAGTATCTAAGGGTAAAGAGCATACCGAAATATTTGGTTATATTCTAAATTATTAATTGTTTATGTTGTCCAAAGCTACATATAGGTAGTCCTCACTAAGCCACTCCCCTGTTAAGGACCATTTACAGCACCGAAAAAATAACTTTATGACAAGTCCTTGCAGTTATAACCGTTGTAGCATTCCTGCGATTATAATTGAGATCCAGGCATTTTACACCAGTTAGGGGTTGATGACTATTGTAGTATTCCATGGACATCATTTCTGTGCTTCACAACCTGCTTCCAACAAGCAAAGTGAATGGAGAAGCTGTAAGTAAAATTGCAAACTCCAGTCAGATGATGTCCTTAATGATTACAGGCGAGTTGCTTAACCACCTTGGTAGAACTGAGGTCATACATCCATCATAGTCATGTGATACCTCACTAAATAACCATGTTGCTTAGTAATACCAGTCCCAATTGCAGTTGTTAAACAAAGACTACCTATATTCTTAACAGCTTGCAAAGTGTGTATGTCCAAGGCTTAAAACAGTGGAAATGCCAGAAACCGAATATGGACTTTTATGTATGATAACAGTATGGCTCTTTACTGAGGTATAGGCTTTTCCCAAACACAAAAGAAAGTATTTTGAATCAAATATAGCTTCAGGGTCATAGAGCCATCCGCACTGGAACCTTTGGCAGTAATATGACCACTATTTTCTTTTAAAATATACCGACTTTCCCTTCTAGTCTCCAGCTTAGCCACTTGCAATGCTCCCCCCTATCCAATTATTAAACAGATCATGCTTAGCATTTCTGGAGGTTAGTGGGGAATGTCTAGTATCTGCTAGATGCTGCCATCTGCTCTGGTACTTTTTATAACCTTTCACTCAATACCAAAAAGGGAGAAAAAAAGACACTTGCACAAGTTCTTCTTTTATACAGATCATAAGCCAACTGAGGTGAAACTAATAACACATCCACCCCCTACATAGACATGTATTTTTTCCCATTATCTTATTCAGAACAGTTAAGAAAGAACTTTTATGGTTAGTTCAAACAGTATTTATAAATGGGTTTCTGTCCTACTCTTAGTATCCTAAGTAAAAAATTCCATATCAAGTCTGCAAAAATGGAAGTAACAAGAGCTTGTTTCCCTGAGGAAAAACAGCAGCTGCATGTTTACTTCTAGGTCTGACACTCAGACTTGATATGCCTTCTAAGGAGGAAAAGCTGGCATGCAGTATATGAACTTGTTACACAAAATACCCAATTGTTCTCACATTACTAATGATGCTAAAAGCTAAAAGAATGCCTATTTCCTAAATTAGGTTGCTATGAGTATTTTTAAAAATACATCTGTTTACTGCGTGGAAATTCAATTGGTGCAAGGTCTCCCTGATTCGGCCTCTATATTCTTCACTTTAAAAAGCCCCATTTTCAGAGCTCGCGACTATAGAGTCTTAAGAGGGAAACTGAGCTTTGGCAGGAAAACGTGGCTTAGCGCCTCTTGCAAACGCGGCCAAGGGCAGCCTAGCTAGCCCTAACTCGTCGCCGCTTTCTTGCCGACCTTGCTGAGCGCTGAAGCTACTACCCAGGTTGGGTCTCACTTAATGCGTGGATAGGAGACCACTCGGGAATCCCAGGGCTGCAGTCTCGAATGGGAAAATCGGAAAGCAAGACAGCGGCCGATCCATTCCGCGCGACCGCCCAGACAACAACGAGGAAAACCCTTGTGACGTCGGCAGAAGTCGAACCCTACCAGAAAGAGACCACCCGGCTTACTTTAAACTCCCGACGTACTGTTAGAGCCGAAGGGTTTTACTTTGGCGACCGTTCTCTCATTTACGGTCCAACGTGGTTGTTGTGGCAACGGAGAAGCGCAGCAGAAGGCCCGTTCGGAAGGTGGCGTGGATTTACGGCTCGGTTGCTGAGGCAACGAGAGAGGCGGGATGGGCGGGGGAGAAAGCGCGTGGGCGGGGGAGACAGCGCGTGATTACGAAGGGACGTCAAGGCTCCGTCATCGTGGTTCGGGCGGCCACGTGACTTCCATGCGACTGACTGGGGATGTCTTCATGGGGGGCAGGAGGGGGGGCTATAATGAATTGAGTCTAGTTGAGCTTAAAGGTATTTACGCGCGAACATCTCTTCGTTGCAATGGTGTGTCGGGAGATTAGTTCTGCATATCTCTATATACAGCTAACTATTTCTTTCTCTGCAACAGTTAACAGTTTTCCAGCCAATTTTTTCCAAAACACAGGATTTACAATGTAGATGTAAAAGAATTTTAAAATGTCAGGAAAAAAATAGTAATGTACTTACAACAGTAATTAAAGAACATAAAACAGTTCGTTTAGTGCCC
The DNA here is from genome assembly GCA_012654045.1 of Ptyas mucosa. Taxonomy (NCBI): domain Eukaryota; kingdom Metazoa; phylum Chordata; class Lepidosauria; order Squamata; family Colubridae; genus Ptyas; species Ptyas mucosa. The sequence continues at coordinate 5,669,326 of WNWU01000041.1, forward strand.
ATTCAAAGTTAACAACGGCACTGAAAAAAGTGACATAACCTTTTTTCACACTTAACAACCATTGCAGCATCCCCATGGTCAGGTGATCAAAAATTGGATGTTTGGCAACTGGTTCCTGAGGGCTGCAGCATTGTCCTGATCCCCTTTTGTGACTTTCTGACAAGCAAGGTCAATGGGGAAACCAGATTCGCTTAACAACCATGTTAGTAACTTAACTGCAATGGTTCATTTAACAACTGTGGCAAGAAAGGTTGGAAAATGGGACAAAACTCAATTCAACAAATTTTCACTTAGCAACATAAATTTTGGGCTCAATTGTAAGTCGAGGACCATCTGTATAATAAATTTGGTGACTCTTTAGGATTCTGAGGTGCCTATCACACACACAGGCATATATGCACTGTGCCTTCGGGTTAGTGTTGATTCCTGTGGACTGCTCCCTGCATTTTTCTTGGCAAAGTTTTTGATAGTGGTTTACTTTTGCCTTCTTGCTAGTCACTAACTGAAGATCACCCAGCTGGTTTTGTACCTAGACCAGGACAAGAACTCAGGCTCTCCCTATTTCTACCGTGGTGCCTTTAACCACTGCACCAAATTCGTCTCCAATCAAATATCTAAAATACAATGAATATAGTGAAACACTATAAACAGAATTGAAATTAATCAATATAATGAATATGTGACTATTTGGAATATAATAATTCTTAAATGTATTTTCTGCCTATCTCACGATGGGGCTACAACAAAAGGAAGTTTAACCAAAGTGAAGGACAATAAAATGAACAAGGAAAAAGAAAGCAAAGCAAATACATCAATATGGGTGACTGGGGAACAGAGGGGAGGTGGAGTCTGCTGTCGATCTAGCACTTATAATGAATTGTTCTTTAATTACTGCAGAAAAGGATGTTGAAAGCAATATTGACTGGCCTTAGTTTTTGCCCTGTTTAATTTATGTTGGCAATGTCAGAACAGGCAGAAGCAAGTGTGCTACAGTCAGAAAAATTCATGGAATAGCTGACAGCATATTATAAGCTGTGTAACCTCTCTGCCCCCATACTGCCCTTTCAAACCATTCTGTTTATAATGGCATTATTATCACTCATTATCTTTAAAATAGTAAGTGTGGTTATCTACTGTTTTGCCAGATCACTAATTTATGAAATTGATAATGGCTTCAGGGAAGATAAAATTTCAGTGTTACTCCCCGCCCCCAATAAAGCCCAACAACAAAATAAGCTGAACTTTAGCCTCTTATCATATTTAGTTTTAATTTGTTTTAACTCAAATAAGTAAGCTGAGTAGAGTTACCTCAGTACAATACCAAGTGAGAAATTAAAGAAATTTCAGCAATAAAACAAGACTATTTTCAGTCTCTAATAAGGCTATTTGTATTTGTTCTCTGATAATGCTTTTGGCAATAATTATCTTAAAGATCAAATTTGTGCTTTAAATGATGTTTTTTTGGGGGGAAAGACTCAGAAAATAATGCCCTGCAGTAATTTTAGTTCCAATAAGTATAGCAAGATAGAGAATTTGTAATACATGGGGACTGTCTTTAAAAGTTTGAAATGTCCATTTGCTGCCAGAATAGGTATGTGTCAATATATTTAGTTGGGGTTAATAGCAGTTCACTTTCTTTCACAATGATAACCAAATTACTCATGTTTGCAGCTCATTTAAAGAAAGGTCAGTAACCTGGTACATAACACATGAACTTCCTTTTAGAGGTCAGAATTTGATGAAATCATTTGGAATTACTTGAAGTAGTATTACCTGTAATTGCTTTATATTGAGTTTTGGGATTGATACAGGAAGATGCATGTATATTGCATTGACCTGGAAATGTAATAGGCTTCTATATCAAAATAAGATCTTCCCCTCAGAGATTAAAGGAACACCTTTAATCAGACAGGTTCTGGAGAACCGGTAGCAGAAATTTTGAGTAGTTCGGAAAACCGGTAGCAAAAATTTTGAGTAGTTTGGAGAACCAGCAAATGCCATCTCTGGCTGGCCCCAGGAGTGGGGAGGGAATGGGGATTTTGCAGTATCTTTCCCCTGCCATGCCCATCAAGCCACGCCCACCAAGCCACGCCCACAGAACTGGTAGTAAAAAATTTGGATTTCACCACTGTCTTTAATCTTTTGTTGGGGGGGGGAGGAAAATGGCAAGCTGAAGACAGCTTGACTGGGGGTGGAGATAATATCTATGACAGAATGAAGAAACAGTGAGTGAACGGACTCTTCGTGATTCCTCTCTGGATAAAGAGACCACTTGGAATTGCCCACAAGTGCTCCAGACAACTTGTCATGAGAAGACTGCAAGCCAGTGATCTCTAATGTGTTTAGAGCAGGAATCAAGAATCATAAGGTTCAACGCTTAATGATAATCATAGGGCAGGGATTGGTTCTACTTACGTTTACTACCGGTTTGCAGCGGGGCTGTGCGTGCTCTTCTGCGTATGCGCAGAAGCGTTTTGATGATGTCAGGGTCAGTGGGTGGAGCCTCCTGCCGGTTTTACTACCGGTTCTATAGAACTGGTGCGAACTGGAGGCAACCCACAACTGTCATAGGGTACAAATAAGCAATCAGGAAACAATATCAATATAAATCATAAGGATACAAGCAACAAAATCACAGTCATAAGTGGAAGGAGATGGGTGATGGGAACGATGAGAAGATTAATAGTAATGCAGACTTAGTAAATTGTTATTGTTTTAGTTTTTTATTGTTCTAGTCCCACCTTAGAGATGAAAGCCAGCTGAGTTACTTTGGGCCAGTCATTGTCAAATTTGCCTCACAGGTTTGTTGTGGGGAAAAAGAGGAGGAGAAAGTATTATATATGTTCACCTCCTTGAGATACTTATAGAGTAATAAAAGTGGTATAAAAATCTAATAAATATTTCACAAGCACTACTTATTTTGGTTTTTGCTATTTTATTTCCCATTCCTTAGCAAGGATTTTGTCCTGCATATAATATGGCAATAGCACAGATCCAGAAATGCAGGAAGAATATAAAATTGTCTGAAAAATAACAGATTGGCAACATATGTCAACATATTTCAATCCAATTAAGTGCCACAGGGTTGTTCTTTTTGTACTAAAAAGCTACATATTAATTTTGGTATAGAAAAGCTGACTTTTCATTTAAATCACGCTATTGCTTTTATAAGATTGGTTTATTGCAATGATACTTTAATGGTATGTCACTTTGCCAAAAAAGGCTCATAAAGCAGAGATTATCTTACATGCTTTACATGCCATTAAAATTTAGCTTTGTTTTTAATTCCTGCCAGTTTCTCTAAAGGCATTTTTTTATATCTTGGTTCACCCACAAATTTGGCTTGCTACAATAAGGATTTGCATCATTAAATTCAGTGGATTTATGGATAAGGATTTGCATATTAACACACATCTTATTGTGGCAATCTATTGCATTCTACTATTATAAGTAGTACCTGCAATTTACACTCTGAAATATCTCTAAGAAGAAAATAAATAAAATGCTATATTCTTGAAAATCAAATAGAAATGAGAATGTAAACTATAAGCACCATAAAAACAACAGAAAGTTTACTTCCTAAAATGGCTTTCCCCAACCTGCCCCCTTCAAATCTTTGAAACCCAACTTCTTGTCTATGGAGATTCTCAGTCATCCAGATCATGGTTGTCCCAAATGTGCCTTTTTTCTCTCTCAAGAGGCAACTGGACTTTCTTGTTTTTTTCTTTGAAGACATTTGGTTTCTCATCCAAGAAGCTTCTTCAGCTCTGACTGGATGGTGGGGAATGAAAGGATTTATATTGCAGACAGTTGGTCATTTGCATTCTTTTAGAAAGTCCTTGTCGCCACTTAGAGGTTTGTCCTCAGGGTCATCTGAGTAGTGCAAATGGGTGCAGAGTATCTTTACATTACATTACATTTCTGTATTACTACATTTCTATACCGCCCTTCTCCCAAAGGACTCTCCCGAAGATCTTTGGGACAACTACTTCTTCTATCTCAGCCTGTAGGGCAATGTATCTCAACCTCAATCTGGATGCCTGAAGTTTTGGGGAATTCTGGGAGTTGAAGTCCAGACATCTTAAAAGTTGCTGAGGTTGAGCAAAGCTGCTGTAGGGACACACATCAAGTTGGGAGAACGAGCAGAATCAGCCTATCCTCCTTGCTGAGAAGAGCTGGGGCTTACCTGTTTCAGTTTAATTTCAAGTGAGGAAGAAAGTTGGTGCAGGGAACCTGATAGCATGGGACTGATATTGAGTCAAAACTAAAACAATGGATTATCTGGTCAAAACTGATTTAGGAATTTAAATATTAAACATTTTAAATTATCACTGAAAGCTAATTAATATCCCATACTGTATTTTAGCACAATGGCTACTCACTGTGCTTGCAGATTAATTCCTGATAATAAATGGGTTGCTGCATTCTGAATTAAGTCTAACTTTACCAATAGCAGAGAATATTTGTAGCTCAGAGTTGAGCTGTGCGGTCCATGCTGCTCTCTGAGAGCACTAAGGATCCCACAAATATAACTGAAAAAACACTAAACATGTACATTAAACAATGAATTCTACACCATTAATATTTTGTCAAGTGCTTATTTTTAAGACTCAGCTGGTTCTGTTTTGTACCCTTTTATCTTCTGAGCCAGCAAGGGCAAAGCAACCAATTAAATTCTATTTCTCAGTGAAAGAACAAGTCCACTGTGTTTTGCTATTGTATTGTCAAGCTGTTCACTCTTCTGAAAAGTAGGAATAGATGGAGCCACTAGATGTCCCCATTTCAGTAATTTTCACTTTATCCCTGATTTAAAATTAATCTTCCTGCAGAATAGTTTATGGGAATGTGTTTATAGCCTGCTGAAAATGTCAACAGAAGGTGAGGCATGCCAAGTTAGTTATTAATGAATGACATTAAATCTCCCACAAATCTCTTAAGACCAACCTCAATCTGATTTCACTTGTAAAACCAGCAATATCACATAAATGTTTTATTCTTAAGTTCATTAAATACTTTAACTGCAGTTGGGTGTACATTTTATTCACGTACCCAGTTTTGCTGTACTTTATCTGCAATAGTGCCCAGAATTATGTCCTCTCTGAACATCTGCAACAAACATCTAAGAGTTGGATCAATGTCAGCATAGCGCACAGTTCTGATTCTGCAAATTGGAGGACATTTCTGAGAGAATTAAGTCTCCTTACCACAATATCCCACTGCAAGTTAGATGAGATGGTGACTTGTTGTTATCCTTTAGAATAAAATTTATCCAGAATATAGTTACTAGGCCCAAATCCTGAGAATGTTGATTATTGCTCTTTTATGTGAGGTTTGTGTTTCAAATTTCACCAGTTCTGTAAAGGAACTGGCTCAAGGATAAGGCTTAATAAGGGACAAGAGGATAATATAGGTTGTTGCAGGATGTCCATCGCATTTGTCAATGTCTTTGGAACATGGTTGTTAGCTGCAACAATGCACATTTTGAAGTTGGACTCACTTTCATGATTGTGATCCCCAGAAACCCTTATTCTTATAGTCATGGATGGATGTAGCCTTTTCATTAAAAGATAAAGTTTAATTACAGCTCATAGGCTGATGGCTGATTGTTCTTCTCAGAAGTCTGGACTGTATATGTTTTAGCTTTGTGCTTGACTATTCACAGCACAGCCTAAAACATACTAAATTTGATATTTTGATTCAGCATGCATTTGTGAAAGAAGAATATAATATTCCACTTCTCTTTTTCTTTTCATGTATAGTGTTAACATGCATAGAATTTAAAATAGTGAATAAAGTATTATTTTTAAAAATTGGTTTTAGAATGGGATGTTGTGAGTCCATTTGAAGTGTCAAGATTAATCTACAGGGGAGATAATAATTTTGATTACGCTTGTTCAGGAAAAGCAAGAGCACGCTCAACTCATTCACACTTTGCTTGGGCAACTCACAGCAGGTTTATACAAGCCAAGGGAGGCAAAGTAATTGTTATAAGAGGGTTACATTTGGATGATCCAGGCATCTGTGAAAACCATCTACCACTACAAAGGTTTTTTAATTGATCGATTGATGCTCAAAGGTGATCTTTCAAAAGGCAATTGGATTTTCTTGTTTTTTTCCTTTGAAGACGTTTCGCTTCTCGCCCAAGAAGATTCTTCAGCTCTGATTGGATGGTGAGGAACGGAAGGATTTATATTCCTTGCAGGCAGCTGGTCATTTGCATTCTTTTAGAAAGTCGTTGAGGCCAGTTGGAGGTTTATCTGTGTTCTCAGGGTCACCTGTGCAAATGGGTGTGGAGCCTTCTTGGCTGCAGGATGGTTTCTGTCCTGTGTCTCTTCATTGTTGAACACAGGCACTGGCTGTTGGGGATGAGTCTGTGTTGTATGCATCTCAAACTGAAGCACAAATGGTTCTTTTAGTCTGCAATTTTTCTGGAAATCCATTCGTACTCCCATACCATTCAAAGTGTGTTTATCCCAAAATCCATAGCTATGAAGATTCTCAGTCATCCAGGTCATGGTTGTGCCAGATAGAACAACCATGACCTGGATGACTGGAGAACCTCCTTAGACTGATTAATTGATGATTCAATTTTACTAACATGGGTTAATATTGCAAAGTTGGGACAAAGGTCTGGGATTAGAACCAGGGTTCAGTTCCACCCTCACTCTGGAAACTGACTGGGTCCTCTTCTCTCAGCCCAGCCTCTCTCATGGAGCTGTCGCTGACATCAACCTTAAAATTGTGCACCATGTTATTGGTAGGATAGTGTTCACCTTTTTACCTGAAGCAGAGATCGATACCTTCCTGAACAAGCTTTAAAAAGAGAGATTTTCCCTAGTGGCATTTTACAGGTGGGGCACATAGCCTCTGATTTCATCAGGGTCTATCATTAACAGTTTCTTTAAAAAGTAGAGACCTAACAATTTCTTTAAAAATAGAGACCTATTGATTTTCTCCCCAAGTTTTTCTCCTAGTGAAGTTTTAGTGTTCCCTTCTGGATATTAGCTGTAACAAACCATAATTTTCAGAGCTGTTTAGGACTAGTGGTTATGGCATTTGGACTAATGGCTAAGGCAGAAGGCTAGAAATCATGAGATTGTGAGGTCTAGTCCTACCATAGGCATGAAGCCATCTGGATGACCTTGAGCCACTCATTCTCATCCTTAGGAAGTAGCCAAGGACAAACGAATTCTGAAAGTGCAGCATGGGCTTGTCCAGGAAGCCGTCAGGAATCAACACAGACTTAGAGGCACAAACTCCCCCTAATTTTAGTAGTCTGGTATAGGAAGGATAGTTTTAATTGGTAGCGATTGTAAACCTTATTCATTTTTTATATGTTGTAGGCTTTACTGTTGTTTTATAAATGCTTTTATTGTAATCCTGTAAGACACCTTTGGCCTCAAAACACCTTGGAAGTATTTTAAATAAGAAAATAATAAAAATTGAATTCCCATTGTACTTAGAAAAACTAGAAGCTATGTGGGAAGACAGTAAAAATCACTGATATTTACCAGTCAGAAGTTAAAATTGCTTCAGAACTGTCTAGCTGAATGTTTTTCAAACTTGGCAAGTCTGGGAGTTGAAGTCCACACATCTTAAAACTTGCCAAGTTTGAAAAACACTGAGGTAGCACAATGGAAAAGCAGCATGTGTGTGGGAGAAGGGGGAGTTTCCCAGCTATCCTAGAGCTTCAACCAGAAAGGTTCATGATCACCTTTAGCCTACCTCTCAGGATTGTTGTGGGGGGGGAATTGCAGGAAAGGTGCTATGTAAATTGCCTGGAGCTCCTGAAGATATAAACAAACAAACAAACAAACAAATAAATGAATATTTATGATATGCATATTTGGCTTCTCCCTCTTACCCCAGAGAAGTTCTACAGCATTATCTTACCTCTGAACCGAACACAGTGAGTGTTTTGGAACAGAACATAAATACTTAACTCTGGCATTATCATTTAGAACAAGGTCCACCCCCCCCCTTTTTTTTTAGACAGAGAAAGTGCAGCCTGACACCAAAACAGACCAGATTTTGCATATCCTAGAGCTTAAAATACGCTGCTACCTTTTGGCATCTTGAGGGATGCTCTCCTCTCATTAGCAGGTTCAATTACCAATCCAGTCAGCTTTCCTACATGAAAAAGATGCCTTGGCTTGGATTATAGGTTTGACATTAAGTGTGGAACCACGCTTAAGAATGGGCCCAGTTAGATGGCAATGATTGATTCTGAATTATTAATTGCAGGCATCAATTTACTTCTGGCAGAAAATCTCAAGTTGCATTGTCAACTAAAGTCTCAAGTCAGTCTCAAGTCAGACTAAAATTGGCCCTCGGTCTTCCCTTTTTTGCAGGAATGTTAGAAACAATGGATGGACCTGATTCAGCAAAGTACAGCAATCAAGCACATGTTTTAATGGGCCTTTCTATTAATAGTCCCATTGTATACAGTGTTATAAATCTGGCACATGCCTCAGAACTTTTTTGACCTGGTGCCTGTTTATTGTCTAAAATGTCCTAAAAATTAAAAAAAAAAGTTAAAAAAAAGTAATTCAGAAAATGGGTTTTCATTATCCAAAAGACAGGATAATGCCCTAAATCATCATCTTCTTAAATAGCGGGAAAGCAAAAAACCCCTAATTTTCTGCCAGAAAAGACATGTTGTCTTTTCTTAAACAAAAATAAACTAAAAAACATCCTCTTGAGAAATGTCCCACTTTTTAATATTTTCTTTCCGTTCTTTTTTCATAACAGGAAAAGGATTGCTGTTCCTTTGTTGAATCTGAAACACCAACAAGCTTTATTCCTTTTTTTTTTTTACCATTTTAACAACAAAATACTCTATGCCGAGGCATGTGCTAGGAAGTTTCTGTTTATTTAAAACACATTTATAAGCAAGTAAATGCAAACAATTGTTTCCCGTAACCAAATCAGCTCAATTTAGGGTAAAGAGTTTGTTAAACATTCTGTCATGGCTACATATCATTTCAAAGATTCCCCTTGCCTGAGTCAGCCACCCCTAATTTCTGTGCAATTTTCATTTTCAGCACTGTAAATAAATTACATTATTATTTATTTTTAAATAGCAATACTTTCGTAGCCTACTCGGGAAAATATATATTCATGTACACTCAGTTCTTGTCTTCCTAGTTAGACTGTGAGCTGAAATATAACATCTGTGGAACTGGGTTTGTGTCAAGGCCATTGCTGCAGCTAAGATGCAAGTTTCACATAATTACGTTATTAATTAAGATTACTGTATATACTCGTGTATAAGCCTAGTTTTTCAGCCCATTTTTCAGGCTGAAAAATGCCTCCTCGGCTTATACGCGGGTCCCGGAAAAAATGAGTTTTTCCCTGCAACTGTTTTGGCTCCCGCGGTTGCAGGGATGCTTGCTAAAGCCAAAATGGGGTGTGGGGGGGTGCGGTGCCCCTCCCCCGTGCCCCTTTTTGGCTGTAGGGGTCAGGGAGGCTTGCACCAGCAGCGCCTTCTGCTCCTCTTTTGCCCCTCAGCAGCTCCCAGCAACTGAGCAGAGAGGCGGCCGGTGCCTAAGGAGCAGAAGCCAAAGCGCCGCCGCGGCATGTTGCTGGGAGTTGCTGGGAGCTGCTGAGGGGCAAAAGAGGAGCAGAAGGCGCTGCCAGTGAGCGAGCGAGCAGCCAGCCATGCCGGGGGCACTTTGGCCACCCGCCTGCCCGCCGCGGCTGGAGCGCACCACTCACCGAATTTGGCCTCGGTCGCAGCCGTGGCTCCGGCTCCAGTGCTCAAGAGGGGTCGGTGCCGGGCGACGAAGAAGAGCAGAAGCAGCTGCTGCCAGGCAAGCGGGAACCGAGTGACCCCATGGTCATGCGTGGCCCATGGCAAGTGCCCGGGGAGGGAAGCGGGGAGTTGAGGCGGGGTGGGGGACCTGCGCCCCTCTCCCTCTCCCACATCGGAATGGAACTTTCCGCTTCAGCTCCCCACTTCCGAGAAGCCCCTCAGAAAGGAACGCTTCGGGCAACTTCGGGGCGACCGGAGCAGCCTTGCCCGCTGGCCGTTCCGGGCGAGGAAAGGGAGGAGAAAAAAAAGGGTCGAGAAAAAAGTTTCCCAAAGTTTCTTTTTCAGCAAACGCTTCCCCTCTTGCTGCCCCCGCTGCCTTCTCTTGTTTCAGTCAGGGTACCAGGCGAGAAAGAACGGGGCAAGAAAAAAGGGTGACTTTGGATGTTGCTGGGAGTTGCTCCGAGCGCGGAGGGGAAGCATTCGCTGAAAAAGAATGGGGTGAGAAAAACGTTTCCCAAAGTTTTAACAGGCGAGAAAGCTGAGAAAGGGCGAGAGCCTCTGCTGGAAGAGCAAGGGAGATGCTAACTCCGCACTCGGAGCAACTCCCAACAACTCCCAGCAACATCCAAAGTCACCCTTTTTTCTCGCCCCATTCTTTCTCGCCCGGTACCCTGACCGAAACAAGAGAAGGCAGCAGGCGGGGGCAGCGAGAGGGTTCGCTGAAAAAGAACGGGGCGAGAGTTTCCCAAAGTTTCTTTTTCAGCGAACGCTTCCCCTCTCGCCCCCGCCCTCTGGCCTTCTGGCTTTCCCCCCCACACTCAGCCTTCCCCCCCCTCTGCACGCTCATGCACACATGCACACTCACTGACACATGCAGCCACACACCTGCACATAGACGGCTGGGCTAGCCAGCACTAAGCAGAGTCAGATGTTCTCCGGAGATGTTCTTCCTTTCTTCCTTCTTTTCTTTCCTTTCTTCTTTCCTTCTTCATCCTTTCCTTCATTTTTTCCTTCCTTCTTTTCTTTCCTTCATCCCAGCAGGGACTTCCCCACCCCCCAAGTTTTAGTTATAGAAAGTGACAGCAACAGCCCGAGGGGATCCCAAAGCAGATCCCCTTGCAGAGCCTCAGCTCCCTGCTCTTTCCTTCCCCCCGCAGGCGCTTCCTCCCTTTCCTCGCCCCGAACGGCCGGCGGGCGAAGCGTTCCTTTCCGAGGGGCTTCTCGGAAGCGGGGAGCTGAAGCAGAAAGTTCCTTTCCGATGTGGGAGAGGGAGAGGGGCGCAGGTCCCCCACCCCGCCTCAACTCCCCACTTCCCTCCCCCGGCTGAACTGAATTTGAGGCGCGGGTGCCGAGAAGCCCCTCGGAAAAGAACGCTTCACCCGCCGGCCATTCGGGGCGAGGAAAGGGAGGAGGCGCCTGCGGGGGGAAGGAAAGAGCGGACTGGTCACAAGTGTGAGGACCAGTCAAAAATTACTTTTTCAGCCCTCTGAGTAGTCCATATGCACAAAAGGACTACCCAGAGGGCTGAAAAAAGTGATTTCTGACAGGTCCTCGCACTTTTGACCGGTATTTTTTTATTTTGAAATTTACCAGTAGCTGCTGCATTTCCAACCCCCGGCTTATACGCGAGTCAACAAGTTTTCCCAGTTTTGGGGGGTAAAATTGGGGGGGGTCGGCTTATATGCAGGTCAGCTTATACATGCGTATATACGGTAATTGGCGTAGAATTAAACCAGCAAAACTGATGGCTATGAATATTTGGCTATCTCTAATGATACTATTTAATCTGTGTTTGGGATGAGGCTGCAACAGCTCCCTTGTTCCCTTTGCTGAACAAGACTAGAAATGAATCTGTAATTTAATTAGAAATGAATTTCTTTCTAACAGCCAGTTTACTCAAGGTGCTTTTTAAGGAAAGAAATAGGTTGCAAATGATTCTGCAAAAGAATTTGTGGATCTCATGTCATAATTCCTAGAAACTAAATCTTGGTTTGGAAAATTTCTGTTTCCAAAATGCTGATATTAGTAGAAAAATGGTGTGATAAATGAGGAGTATTGAGTATTCCTTAACTAGTTACTTTCCCATTCTTTAGCAAAGAAATTTCTGATTTTAAAGTTAGGAAAACTCCCACAACATATATAAAAGCGGTGATATGTCTATATTTTCAAAGGTGGAAAGACTTTTAAATGCCTCCAGTAGAAAAGTTGAGTGGAAGTAAAGGTGATGTAATGCTTGGAGATGGCAAAATTGCCAGCTTTGATTGAAGAAAAGATTTTGACCAATTTTATTTCTAATATGGAAATATTTTGTACTTTTTGCCAGAAACCTGAAAGAAATGAAATTTTGATTTTGGGATTTGATGACTAGAATTATGTGGGATTATAGAAATAATGTAGACGGGTGAAATCCAAAATTTTTCTCTACCAGTTCTGTGGTACAAAAAGCTCAAAAACCAACTTTCACACTTGATTTGAGCTTTTTGTGGCTGTGTGAGGTTCCTGCTTGTTGCAGGGGCCATTTTGGGTGAAGTGCAGCTGCTTTTACATTGTGTGTGAGTCAGTTGTGTTGTGTTCTGTTGTATGTGTGTAAAGTGTAAAAGTTGGTTTTTGGTACCTCTTATTGTTTTGTGTACTTTGTTTATTATTATTTATTATTATTGGCCACGCCCACCCAGTCACCTGACCACCAAGCCACGCCCAGAGAACTGGTAGGGAAAATTTTTAGATTTCACCCCAATTGAACGCCTTACAAACAATTATTGCAGCATCTTAGTCTGAATGTTTTTTCTAACTCTACTCTCAAGTTGCCATAAATAGCAAGTGCAGATGTATTTTTTGCTTGCAGAAAATGTATTTTCATATCAAATTCTATCAAACAATATGTATATTATAGGTATACATATTGTAAAAAAAGAAATCAATTCCATCCCAAATGCCAAACTACAGTGTTTGCATTTTTCATACAAATTACTCATCAAATAATAAATGACTCTATATATTAAATCATCTCAAATTTGTAAATTTTCCCTTTGCGCAATACTAACTGAACTTTTGGGAAGAGTCTATCATCCCAGACTATTCTTGCAAATGCAATCTGATTTCATCTCAGAACAGTAAAGTGCCTCGTCTCCTTTCCTTTTTTAAAATGAATTTTTTGTAATTAAATCTTTTTATTGGTTTTTAGAAGACAGAACATGACAAACACAAACATAAAATATATATTTCCTTTTTACAACAGTTTCGTAACGGTATTCCTCTATTATTTACATTTTCCCCCTGCTCTTCTTTAACTATACTTGTCTTTATAGTCCTTTATTCCTTATTTCTGTATATAATCCTTCACACATAATATTGTAACTATATATTATTTTACAAACATTATCCATTTTGTGACATTTTCCCATTCATTCTTATTTACTATTTCTAATCTCTAGCCAATTATACCATTTGTTCTATACTGCATAGTATTCTGTGTCCTCCTTTTCTTTTATCTCCTTCGTTAATTTGTCCATCTCAGCACAGTCCAGAATTTTTCTTATCAGTTCTTCCTCAGTTGGTAAATTATTATTTTTCCAGTTTTGTGCATATGATATCCTTGCTGCCGTTATTATATGTAAAATTAAGTATTGTATTTCTTTGGTATATTTCCTGGTGGATATTCCTAATAAGTATATCTTCGGTTTCCAATCTATGGGTTGCTCGATTATCTCTTCCAACCATTTTCTAATTTTGGTCCAATACCTTTTTGTGAATGGGCATGTCCACCATAAATGATAATATGTTCCGTACGCATTTTTACATTTCCAACATGTTGGTGAAAACATCTTGCCAAGCCTTGTCAGTGGGAGATGCCATCTATAGAACATCTTAATCTGGTTTTCCTTGAATGCTGCAGACATAGTCAATTTTATATTTGTTTCCCACATTTTTTCCCATTTCTCCAATTCTATGTTATATCTAATTTTTTTTGCCCATTTTATGTTTGTCTCCTTGATGACCTCATCTTCCATCTTGTATCTCAATAAATATTTATATATTTTGCTAATTAATTTTTCCTCCGTTCCTTGTATAATTTTATCCAATTCTTGCTGACCATTTTGAATTTCATATAGTTTAAAACAAAATTTAAAGAAGCATAAGTTTATCTAAAATTAGGCATCAACCACTTGGGAAATTTAACCTCACTTTGCTGAAGTATTAGAAAGTTGAATATCTTGCAGGTTTCCTATGCTAGTTATTGGGAGATATCCAGTGATGGGATTCAAGTAATTTAACAACTGGTTCTCTGCCCTAATGATTTCTTCCAACAACCAGTTTGCCAAACTGCTCAGAAAGTTAACAACCGGTTCTCCCAAAGTGGTGTGAACTGGCTGAATCCCACCACTGGAGATATCATTCTCACTTTGGATTCATTCCAAGTCTATTTTGATTACATTCTGAAGTGATGTATTGAGACTGAACAAATGATCAGTGGGAACATCACTCTTCCATTTGCACCCACATAAGTAAAGGTTGAATGCAACTTATTTATTTACAGCATAGGTTCATTTAACATAAAAGTGTCCTCCTCACAAGGCAGGATTGATTGTAGTTATGTCCTGAAAATATATACAGAACATGGCAAGCCCAGATTTATCTCTACAAAATACATGCTCCTTAAGAGTAGGTCTCCGGAGTGGTTCTTTCCTTATTATGTATGGTGTCCCTAAGGTAGTTGACCATCAAAGTTCATCTACCCTAATATTTTGACCACACAGAAGATGAATGCTCTTGAAAATACAGATATTTTATATTTCTAGCAGTACTCTTTGCCCCAGTCTTTTCATTTCATTGGCATTTGGAAAAATTTCATAATCATGTGGTCTCTTGGAAAAATAATCTGACTAAATTTTTTGATAAATGACTAGCTCTATAGGAATTGTTCTCGGAAAATCACCCCCAGTTGACTTTCTATTTTAAATACCCACCCATAGAGAAACAAAAAGATTATTAGTCCCAATATTGGAATGTAAAGGATACAATACATAAGGAAAAAAATCCTGACAAAATGACAGAGGGACAGCCAAATTATCACTCTTCATCAATCCTAAACTAGACTTTATGTGGAGTCCTTGAAATGGCTTTCTGGAGCTCTGATGGGGACCATGTTTGTTTAATGAAAACAAGTACATCAGCTAATATAAAAACGCTTATTGATCTCTATTTATTTACATATGTGGGAGAACAAAATAGAAAATCCCATTCAAAAATGGCATCCATTCTGATGTCGCATAACCAACAAAGGGTGCATATTTAATGGCAGATACAGAGAATAATGCTAGCAACCCCACCCACCCCTCCAAATTTACACAAATCCAAATATTGGTCAGCGACCATAAAGAGATTTCCCATTTACAAACCCAATTTGCCATATAATAAGAAGATGTTATGGTGGCATCTGTGGATCACATCCAAATCAAAGAAATAAATCCTTTGATTCTTAAAAACAATCACTATAACAGAAAGTATCAAAGAATATCATAGTGTACCCTAGAATAACACCTGGATGGCATCAGATTGTAAAGGCTGCATTAGGCTCTTTTAGAAGCCATTATGGTTTCATTTTGTAACTAAGATTGCAGGTAGACTCAAGGCTGGCCCACAGATTTGTTTTGCAAATATAAACAGTACCAATTGCTTGAATGTGTCTCTATTTAGCTATGAAATTTTCAGACAAAGACATTATGCCCTCAGTTACTCGGAAGTAAGAGAACTTTTTCCCTGATCCCACTCAGCCATAATTGTGCATATGCAGCCACAGAAGTGCTGGATTTTTATACAAAAAGACAAAATCCATTTGGCAGCAGCAAAAATCTTGATGGAAGCGAAGCAATACACACCTTTACCTCCCTGAGAAATTAATGGACAATGTCTCTTGATTTCCCAACTGTAATTTCATATGAATGTCCCGCTCTTTATCCATACAAGAAATGAAAAACATAGTGGGAATGAACTCAGAAACAATGGAACACTATGCCTTTAATTTTTTTAGTTTTACTTGGAGAAAGCAGTTTGCCTTTTGGCAAGAAGTGGGGGTGAAGCCAAGACACCTTGTTGCTTCCTGATGATCAAGTGTAAAGAATTTGGCTGCAGTCCAGGGTAGATTTTAATTCTTTTTAGGCCAAGTAAAATTCAGAGAAGAAAATTTGGCCATTTATCAGCATGTGAAATTTTAATGATTTAGACAATTTGTATAGACTCCTGGAATTATTGTTCCACAATAAGCTAAGTTGGCTAACAGAACTCAATAGGTTGACACAGAAGCTGTAACTAATAACTGACAAATGACATCTCCACGTGTAGATTTCTATCACAAAGTGATGATAGAAATATGGTGCAATACAACAATGCAATACATAAAGCAATAATTACTCCTCCTCTTAGTTGACAAGCTTCCAAATAGCTCTAAAATAGCCATTTCTCTTCTTGCAGTTACACTTCTATCTTACGTCTAGCTGTTGAGTAATCTTGGTAGCTTCAATACTTTTTGTGTAAGTTTCTGACTATACTGCTTTGTTCTTTACAGGAGTTTTTCTTTTCCTTTTTAAATGTCTGTTTTGGTCTTTGACAAACGAGCAAAGGACAAATAAATAAGCAATAATGTGGGTTAAACTAGATACTTGTAATAAGCAGTAGGAATAACCTTGAGGGACAGGAAGAAGAGCCAGCATCAAGATACCGTAACTGTCAGGAAAAAAAATCAGAGGTTGGGGCAGAAATGTAATTTGAGAGAGCGTGTCAGACTTGATGGTTTCTAGTTCTCACAAGGATAAAGGGATGGAGGGGAAGAGGGAGAGCACATTCAGACTTGCTTGATTCTGTTATTGTAACATTAGAATAAAAGTAGTACTTGTAATGTTGGTTTCCTGGTCTGCCCTACCTCGAATGGCTGACAATGCCTGGAATTAGTTGCATATTTAAAATAAAATTAAATGCATTTAATAATAAAATTAAATGCAATATATAAAGTGATATAATAAGTGAATACTCATGAAAATTCAGAAATCGCTTAGATATTTGGAATATCTATCAGTTCAGGGAGCAGATATTTACTTAAATCATGTTTGGAGTCTGAGAATTTGTCATTGGAAATTTGCAAAATTAAATAAGAGCCTTCACTATCTTAATCAGTTATTCTACAATTGTTGAGTGGTTGCAAGGCATAGTACAGTTCACAATTCCAATAAAAATATTACTGTTTCCATTGCTTATAATTATGTCTTTTTCTGTAGAGAAATGTCAGGTCCACCGAAACATAGGACTAGTCAATGTAATTTAGACTCCAGTCCCAAATACCCATGCAGATAATTTCAAGGCTGTTTACTTTGCATAGCAGAAATTCAAGAAAAGATGTACTGTTGATTCTTTTGCTATCTTTTGCTATTGTTAAATAATATGCTGCTCTTACAATTAAGGATAGAAAATAACTGGACAACTGACTACACTGCTAGGGAATTAATGGTTTATTATTTGCACAACATACTGTATATGAAATAGAGTATGGAGAAGAGAAAATATTTGGTGAAGGCATAACAAAGTCGTCTGCTGTGTCTTATAAATCCATAGCCAAAGCAAAGAGGAGATACTTGCATTTGACCAATTTCCTTCCCTCCTCTCCATATAAACATAGAATAGTATACACATGAGAGTAGTAATCAACTGATATTCTGGAATAAAAATAAGAAAAATGAGTAGATTAGATGCAACCACCAATGCACCCTAGACATGAAAAGATTTTTATGGTGAGAAGGAAAATACCACTTTTACTCTGGAATAATTAAAGACAACTGCATTAAGGAAGCTGCAAATCCAGGAGATGAGTCAGTAGACAAATTATTGCATAAAGAGCAAGTTAGTCCAGGTGGGGAGGCATCTGAGAAAAGTAGTTCAAAGCAAGGCTAGGAAATCCTTACAGTTTCCAAGAGCCTGCAGTTGCTCTTGGGTAGTGGTTGGTGGTTTTGTGTTTATAGTCCCACCTAAGGCATGAAGCCATATCGATGACCTTTGACCAGTCACACCGGATCAACCCTAGGAAAGAGGCAAGGGTAAATCATTCTGAAAAACCTTGCCAAGAAAACAGCAGGGACCTGTCCAATTGAGTCAATGTTGACTCAAAGGGATGGGACCCCCCCCCCCAAGGCTTATGGATTTCCGTCACTGATTTCCATTATTCATACAATGTAAAGGTTGCCTGACTCCTAAAGAGTCTGGGGAGCTTACAATTAAAAAGAAACAAAAGAAATCACGAATGGCTGGAGACAAACATAAACTGAAATCTGATGGTGACCACAATGTTGTGATTAGAGCTCTGTCTGTTTTAATGTGCATGTGTGCCATCTTGACTTTTTTTTTTTAATTACATCCTGAAGTTATCCCTGCTTGGAGTGGATGAAGAGAGCCTTTATTTTTATCTGATGAGTTATAGTGGCATAGTGGTTAAAATGCAGTATTGCAGGCTAATTCTGCTGACTGCCAGGAGTTCAATCCTAAATGGCTCAAGGTTGACTCCGCCTTCCATCCTTCCGAGGTAGGTAAAATGAGGACCCAGATTATTGGGGGCAATATGCTGACTCTGTAAACCATTTAGAGAGGGTTGTAAAGCACTGCGAAGAGATATGTAAGTCTAAGTGCTATTGCTATTTCATTTATTTTTGTCCAGGCATTTGGCTGTGAGTGAAGAGGTTTATGGATCAGATTGAAAATTTGATTGAAACAGTTATGACTGTTTGCCTAACAACAGTTTCAAAAAGAGTGATCTATAGCCTGTAAAGCACTTTTGATGATTGGAAACAAAGCATATGCCGCATGTGATCACCATCTGGATGCTTGGTTGCCACCTGCCAAGAGAACTCACTCTCCTTTCTGGAAGCTGGTTGAAAGAGCTGCCTGCCCAAGGATTTCAGCTTTCCATAGACCTAAATGGAGCTGAAATCAGAGCAAAGAAGCTACGTGGCTTTGCCTAATGATCCACAAGTTTGTTTAATGACTACAACTGGGAGTGCTGGAATTATGTTCATTGAGCAAAATTGCCTCATGGACATTCTGCTTAATGATTGCTTCACTAAACAAACAAGATTCTGGTCTCAGTTGTGGACTTGTGCTTTGAAGGGATCAGGTTGGGAGAGTAGAAACTTTGGGGCCATGGAAATATACTTTATTTAATTGGACCACTCTGTTAATGTGCCATTTGTTTTTAACTAGAAGTTCCTAAATACGTTCAATCGCATTTTCTTTTTTTAGCTAGAATTGGATTTACATCAATGTACTTGGCTAAAACATGGGTAGCTGTATTCAAATGGGTACTCTTTGCTCAAACAACAGATTATTCATTTTCTCCTATTATGAAAGTTCCTCAAGATGCCAAAAATTTAATGCTACAATAAATCAAGCACAGCATGACTGCAAACTGTTGCTTCTGTGTAACTCCTTTGTATAGCCACAGGAAAAATAACTTGGCAATTTATAAATAAGTCCAGATTCCAAAGATTTCATCGTATTAATCTTTCCTTATGCCAATTCAAATGTTGGTCTAAAATTGATACAACTCCTGCCGCCCTGTATGGTAGTATGATTTTCAGTGCTGTGACCCATGTTATATTTACATATTTGTTCTATGTATTAATGGCAAACTTGATTGGATTCTCTTTTCAGAATTTATTGTGCTTATGTACTTTTCCCCTATGATATCCCTATGTAGCAAAAATGTGTAAACACTCCCCACAATAATTTCAGTTTTCTCTTTGTACCTTCCGAATGATATTATTGCCATGTTGACTTCAGGTGCCATTGTGGATGGATTAACTAATGGCAGTGTTATCTCTGTTATAGATATTTGTCTTCCAATTCTACATTTGCTACTCCTGTATTTTAGCACATAAGGAAGTCAAACCACACCAGCCCAATAACTTCTCTGATGGTTTGATATGTTCCCTCAGCTTTTGGTGAGTTGCAATCTTTTGTACATATTAGTACAAAAGCATGTATGGCGCTTGTATGATGTGTGAAATAGAATGTATCTTTTCCCAAGTATTCACAGCAGCTGCAGAAGACAACCGTATGAATCCACAAGAAGACACAATTGCTTTAAAGAATTATAGAGAGATATTCCTGCCAGCTCTTACTGTTTTTGAGGCCCTCCACAGGACTAATGTATAGCAACCTCTCAATCTAGCATCTACCTGATGTGCTTCTGTACGTGTCCACAGGAGATTGGGGGACAAGTGACAAAAAATATTTTATGTGATGACAAAGCAAATTCTGTGATTTATGTACTAGGGTTATTTACATCAGGAGCAATATGAAAGGCTGGGGATTTGTAGCATAATGTTGCAACACATTTTTTTTTCATCTTCACAGTTTTTAGTTTTTCAACTTCACAATTTGTAGTTGTGCTATACTATAATATCAATTCTTTGCAGATGTGGCCATTTAGACACTATCAAATTGGGGAGGGATGCATATATAACCAATACAAGTATCTATATTTTAACACTTTTGTTGCTCAAACCATAGAGAAGGATTTCTGCTAATAATCACTGGAATCTTTCATTCTCTTTTTTTCCCCTCAAAAAGAACAACATCTGACAGAGGGGAGACTTCTCTGACTGTCACTGTTGTCAGTCAAAATCCAAACAACCTTTAGGGACCAACTTCAGGGAGACTTTTTGCCTTAGGCTTGAGGCATGAGGAGAAGAATGTTCTGGCTTCTTCCACATTGACATAGATTTCTTGAAACTTCTGGCATTCAGATGTGATGGACCTCAACTTCTATCACTCATGTCAATCTATTAAGAATTATGGTGACTGTAAAGCAACAGACAAAACCTTCTGACTAATTATATTATTGTTCTAACGTGTTATAAACTACCTCAGAAATGAATGGGAGAAACAGTGAGAAAGAAGATCTTAAAATCAAAAGGCTTCTTTTCAAAGAAATAGCACAAAAATTTTCTTTACTATTTGAATCATTCTCTATTTCTTCCTTTCTATTCTAGCCTTCCTGTGACTACAATGAAGAAGAAAAAAAGCCATATTTAAAGAGAAAAAGTAAACTAACAGGCAAATAATAAGTTCACAATGCCTTCATTGAGTCAGGTGGCATACATGTTTGATAAATAAATAAATATAGATCGTTAAGAGTTGTTGTTTAGGTGCAATTGATCCTGAGTGTTAACCCATAAATAAATAAATAAATTTTGCACTGGTAAAAATTTTCTCATTTGAAAGTAAGTTTCTTAGTAATACAATTTCATATATTTTGAATATATATATATTCAAAAGTAAGTCTTACTGAGTTCAAAAAGTTCAGTGGACTGTTTTCATAGTTAAATGAATATAGGATTGTAGGCCTAGGAAACAAAAAGCAGAAAACCAAAATGATCAACATATTTAATTCTTTGTTCTACACTATTTTCCTGTTATCTCATAGATAACTTAAACATTTGGTACACTGTTTGGCTCATTAAATCAGTAGCTGTTGATTTTCATTCTCCAAGCAAAGTTCATTTTTCCTGCAGCTTTCTAATCATACCTAGCTTGTGTTATAGTATATTAATAGAACAGGTTGTTGTTTCACACAAGCACAAGTCGATACTAAAGTGAGAACTCTTTTTGATTAGGTTTGGATTTTTGAAGATTACTCAGAATAATGGGAATAGATAATTTGTACCTGGGGATCCTCTTCAATTGATATTTGATACAGAGATGTTCTAATCACTAGATGCATGCCAGTTTTGGGCCAAAGACAGTTTTTAGCTTGGGGTGATATGTCAAGAGGACTAAAAAAAAAAGTCAAGTTGATGGTTTACATCACATGTTCATGTCCACCATCTTGATTTTTTTACCCCTGACTCCAAATACCCCTGAAGCCAAGATTAATAGAATTACTATGATGAAATGGAAATAATATAATTAACCACTACAACTTTCATAGTATTCCCTTTCAGTGAAATTCAGAAGGAACGCTTAAGGCCATATCCTTCTGGGGACTCTGTGATGTTTGGAGGCATCAGGTTGTACTATCCAATCTGAGATGTAGCTAGAAAAGAATAAGGAACAAAATAATCCAACTTTGTTCCTTGAGTTCCTAGTAATTGTCCCTAGGCACCGCAACAGTAAAAAGGAGTCCCATTGCCTACTCTGTTTTGTTTTCCACTTCATTACTTTTTGGCATCTCTTAACAGAGAATCTGTCAAACTATCCAATCAAAGCAGAAATTAAACCCAATAATAATGTCGGTTATAATTCGTTCTAACAAATCCCAAAATTAGTTTAGGTTCAAATTCCTTTCCTGCCTCTGACTGCAACAAACGGTATGCTTCTTTTCCTCTCTGCTCTCTGTACGTTCTTAGTTTCATTCTGACTTAATTCCTGAAATACTCAAGGGATATATTAAAAAGAAATAAAAATCATGTATGGCAAATAATGTTATTAAAACATACTGTTCTGTACAGGTTTTGTAATTTTCTGCTCCTTTATTACAAAAACAGGAGGTCATAATGTCCCCAGGATTTCTTAGGAATGAAGGACTCTGTGCTCTCGAGAGACACACAGAAACTGTTGAGTTTCAGCCTACCAAAGAGATTGACTAGACAAGTGTCTGGTTTCAAAATGATTTTGAAACATTGCAGATATTTCAGTGGTATTCACTGGACTTAGTAGAGATGGCCCAATGCTGACCTGGTCTACCCTTTTCAATTGTCCTCTCCAAGAAGTGGAATGCTTTAAGGGAGAAAGAAGTAGATGCATGATCACATCCAATTAGCGATGAATCTCAAAGAGCTCCAGGGGATGAAAAACAGACCAAGATTAGAGTCAGTCCCTATTTTAATTCATTCGTGTAATGCTTCTGCCCTTCATTAATATGGATTATTTAATGGCAACAGTTCATTTCAGCAGCATGTATGGCTTATATTAACTTTGAAACTATCCACACTGAAATGGTTCATTGAAAAAGCCATGGCTTGTTTCCAAAAGTAAAAGTGAGCATGAAAGTGAAGCTCATACTTGAGCTTATGCAAAGTGGTTTCTTATTTTTTTAAATTAATCTTTGTCATTTTGTCTCCCCCTTCATGGCAATCCCTGTAATGTTCTATGGATCCTACTTACCAAAGGCAGGCTGGCAGGCTGATGGACAGGTAGGAAGGCAGGCAGAATGTAAGTTAATATGAAAATGTAATAACATAGGAAATAGAATTCCAAAAATTCAGACAGCCAGTTCTGGTACAGATTACTCTTGATAAAGTTGAATTACACTCCTATAATCTTTGTTATTTTAGAAGCCACATCAGAAAACATTTTTACGTTTCCTTTAAAACATAATGGAATGTTAATACATTTTGAGGTTTGGTGCTTCAAATTACAGCATTCCATCTGGTTAAGTGTGGGAAAAAAGGGAGATTCCAATCCATAAGAACATTTTTCTTTTTCTTTATTTTGAATGGGTATAGATAGTTTTTTTTTAAATTTGATTTATATGCCGCCCTTCTCCGGAGACTCAGGGCGGCTTACAATGCGCTAAGCAATAGATAGTATTTAAAGATGAGATGTTGTTACTTAAACAGTAATATGAACAACATTAATAATTAAGGTATAATTTAAGTCTTGATAACTGAGCATTTGAATAGCCAAAAAAATAATAATTTATATGCTACTAAAACTCTTGTTGTCATGACCTTTAACTGGAGCAAAATGATGCATCACAGGGCTCCAACTTTTGAGCCAAAGTACTGTATATACTCGAGTATAAGCCGACTTTTCCAGCACATTTTTCATGCTGAAAAAAGCCCCCCTTGGCTTATACTTGAGTGAGGAAAAAATGCCTTTTTCCCTGCAACTGTTTTGGCTCCCAAGGGTTGCAGGGAGGTTTACTAAAGGCAAAATGGGGTGTGCGGGAGTGCGGAGCCCCTCCCCTGCACCCCTTTTTTGCTCCCAGGGGCTGCAGGGAGGCTTGCTAAAGCCAAAATGGGGTGTGGGGGTGCAGCACTCCTCCCCCATGTCCCTTTTTGGCTCCCAGGGGCTGCAGGGAGGCTTGCTAGGGGCATGAGGGGGTACCTAGCAAGACTCCCTGCAGCCCTCTGGAAGCAAAACTGGGCTGTGGGGGGGGGGGTTCAAAGGGAGAAAGAAACAAAGAAATCCTCACTGTTTAGGGCGATCCTATGTGCACTGAGCTTGAGCTGAGAGCTTATTGTAATTGAGAGCTTATTGTAATTGGCTGCTAGCTATCCTTGCTCAGGCTAAGCCAGGAGTGGGTAAATGTGGCCCTTTTACAACCTGAGGACTTCAACTCCCAGAATTCTCCCAGCTTGGCTGTCTCAGGAATTCTGAGGGTTGAAGTCCACAGGTTGTAAAAGGGCCACATTTGCCCACCCCTGGGCTAAGCTAATCAATATTGGAGCTCTAAGAATGCCAGAAGGATAAAGGGAGGGAGAAAGAGAGAGAGGGAGAGTGAAGAAAGAAAGAGACAAAGAAAGAAAGAGAAAGAAAAAGAAAAAGGAGGGAGAGAGAGAGAGAGAGAGAGAGAGAATGCAGGTATCTCTTAACAGAGGCTTGAACTTGCCTGAAATTAGATCAAGCCAGTGACTGGGTGGGCGTGGCTAGCTGGTCATGTGATATATGTGTATAAGGACTACTCGGACGGCTGAAAAAAGTCATTTCTGACAGGTGCTTGCACTTTTGACCGGTCCTCACATTTATGCCCTTGCAGCATTCTTAACAACCATGTCACACATTTCACAACTGCTTCTCTTCATCATGGTGATAAGATAGGGCAAAAAACGTAAAATGTGAGGACAATCGTAAGTTTGAGGACTGGTCAAAAGTGCGAGGACCAGTCAAAACTAACTTTTTCAGCCCTCCGAGTAGTCCATATGCACAAAAGGACTACCTAGAGTCCTGAAAAAAGTGATTTCTGACAGGTCCTTGCACTTTTGACCGGTCTTCGCACTTATGACTGGTCATCATTTATGCCCATTGTACATTCTTAACAACCGTGTCATTCATTTCACAACTGCTTCTCTTCACCATGGTGACAAGATTTTTGTTTTTGTTGATCCTCTTTTCTACTTACAGAGCTAGTTTACTGTTTTTCTTTGAAATCAATATTCAAAAACATTTAACCTACTGATGCTTCAATTAATGTAATTTTATTGGGATCTATTTTTATTTTGAAATTTACCAGTAGCTGCTGCATTTCCCACCCTAGGCTTATACTTGAGTCAATAAGTTTTCCCAGTTTTTTTGTGGTAAAATTGGGTGCCTCGGCTTATATTCGGGTTGGCTTATACTCGAGTATATACAGTACCTCAAATGAGCTAACTTACAGAATGTGTCCAAAATCTAGGATACATGACTCCAGAGGAAATGAAATTTGGGGAATTTGTGGCTGTTTCAATGCTATTGGCTGTTGCTGAAATTGCATGATTGTAATTTTCAATGTTCTGTGAGTGTTTCCCAGCCAGTCTAACAATCCCTCACTCCCCCACTCAACAGCAGCCACTTACTTGCAAGCAAGCAAGCAAGCAAGGAAGGAAGGAAGGAGGGAGGGAAGGCAGGCAGTCTTTCCAATGCTTCTTGCCAGTTTCCCATAAGGAAATTCAATAGGGAAGCTGATAGGAAGTCGAAAGTTGTGCCTGCTTTTTTGCTCGCCCTTCTTCACTCTGTTTCTCTGTTTAAGTAGAGAAATATCTCTGAAATGATGATCCAGCAGGACATGGTTATCTGCTTTGGCATTGGGGTTTGTATCTATATAGCAAAAAAGAAAAAAGAAAAAAGAAAAAGCCATTTGGACTGATTTGTACCTTGGGATTCATTTCTTTTGTTATGTTGGTTTTTCTGGAATGAGAAAAAAATATTTAGGCATTATGCAAAACAAAGCAAACAAC
This sequence comes from Ptyas mucosa, assembly GCA_012654045.1. Taxonomy (NCBI): domain Eukaryota; kingdom Metazoa; phylum Chordata; class Lepidosauria; order Squamata; family Colubridae; genus Ptyas; species Ptyas mucosa. The sequence continues at coordinate 5,695,000 of WNWU01000041.1, forward strand.
CCCCCTCCCAAATAGAGATGTTGTCAAAGTTCAAGATACAGTACCTGCCTCTGAGAACAAATTTGCAGTTAGGAATCTTTGACACCATTCCAAATGGACTATCATTTCCCTAAATTGTTCCCACTGTGCATAGAAATAAAGCATTCTTTTGATTTAACCCTTTTTTTCTTTTTGAAAATCAAGTCAGCAGATACCAGCTGTTTGGACAAAGATAAAAAAAACCCTCCAATTGGTGGTTGTTATGCTCCAGGGAATTATAGCCAAATTCTGAAAAGCTATGTGGCCTTGATAATTTCTGAAGAAATTCAGAAAAGCTCACAAAAGTCAATGCTATAATATGTGGTCCCCAATGTTTTCCTTTTCTACACAAGTAAGATTTTGGCTTTTGAGAATTATCATATAAACTAGTGATTAGCAATATGGTACCTGTGGGCATTTTCCTCCCCTGAGGAGGAAAGCTATGGCAAATCTAGAAAGCATACTAAAAAGCAGAGACATCACCCTGCCAACAAAAGTGCATATAGTCAAGGCTATGGTTTTCCCAGTTGCAATGTATGGCTGTGAAAGTTGAACCATAAAAAAGGCTGAGTGCCAAAGAATTGAGGCCTTTGAACTATGGTGCTGGAGAAGTCCCTTGGACTGCAAGGTGATCAAACTGGTCACTCCTAGAGGAGATCAACCCTGACTGCTCTTTAGAAGGCCAGATCCTGAAGATGAAACTCAAATACTTTGGCCACCTAATGAAAAGGAAGGACTCACTGGAGAAGAGCCTAATGCTGGGAAAGATTGAGGGCAAATGAAGAAGGGGACGACAGAGAATAAAATGGCTGGGTAGAGTCCTTGAAGCAGTTGGCATGAGCTTAAATGGATTCCAGAGGATGGTAGAAGTCAGGAAGGCCTGGAGGAACATTGTTCATGGGGTTGCGATGGGTCAGACATGACTTCGCAACTAACAACAACACCTGTGGGCACCAGTATGTGCAAATACTGAAAAATCCCAGTTGGGATTGGCAAAATGCCCAATAAGATGAATAGGTTTAGATATTGGAAGAATTTACCTGGATTACTTTGTAGCATACATTTCCCAATAAATCTATTTCAGCAATTAACCTTGAAGATAACACTCTATTCCATTAATTGTAACCTTCCTAGATTGTGTTTGCAGATTAAAAGCAAATTGGTATATAATGCTATCTTTGTTAGCTGGGTTAACATTTCCTTGAAATCTGCTGTGGTTTCTGTCCATATCTGTAAAACAAACATATAGGTCACATAAAATGCAATATATTTTTAACTGAGATACTCAAATGTATTAGAAACTGTTGTGGTTAAAAATTTAGATAGCAAAAAGGGTTGTTAAAAAAACCCTAATGTTTATGTACTCTATATGTACAGTATATGTGTTTATATTTTTCCTTAAGCTTATGTGTCTATGAATAGGTATGTGTATTTTTGTGTACATCTTCCATTTTTGAATTACCTAATACTCAAGTCTCCTATTTTCCTCACAAAAACAATAACCCTGTGAGGTGGGTTGAGCTGAGAGAGAGTTACTGGCCCAAAATCACCCAACTGGCCTGAGGGAAACTTAGAACTCACCATCTCCTGATTTCTAAATCAGCAACTTAATCACTAATCAAACTCTTTTAAGGTATATAGTGATGTTTTGTTTCTCCCATAAGAACCTAAATAAGAACAACCAATTTAAAAGAAAAAAAAAACCCAAGAAAAACCCTGATACCAACATGTTATTTTTTTAATGTTGAAAACTTGCGAAAGTAAGAATTCTGCAGAGACATTCATTCCTGAAATCTTGCAACATTTTGAATGAGAATACGGACATCTTGCATTATTGGTGATCTCATGAGATTTTAGCCTTTATTTATTTATGTGGAAGCCCATGCAGTATCTTTGCGGGTCTTGAGTGTTTTCCACACCAAACATTAGGAACTCTTGAGCAAAGCCAGGCAAGACCACCATATGTTGAACTACAACTTCTGTGAAAGGAACTACAAGAAATTTGTAGATTACATACTGTAAATTTGAGATGCATTGAAGACACAAACTAGAAAAAGCCATTTTGCACAACTTAGGAAGTGCTTCCAGTAAAAAAAAAAAGAAGAAGAAGAAGGTATCTTTGTGTTTTGGAATCACAGAGATGATCTTGAAGAAATTAGAAGTAATGTTTGGAAAAAAATTGTTAAGCAGCGGAATTGGAGCCTGAAAATGGATTCAGACTAACCCTTCCTAATTTCCTATGGTGTAAAAAGGAGGGAAAACTCAGAGTTTTAAGATTCTATTACTCTAGTCCATATCAATAAAGGAGAGTTCCTTCAGATATGTTTCTTGACCTATAACCAGAGACCATCAAATGCATTTCCCTTTACTGGAAGTAATAAAAGATGGTGGCAAAATATGGCATCACCATCTGTAATATTCTGTGTTTGCAAAAACAAAATAAAATATAACAGAGGCTGGAAGCATCTGGAAGAGCAAGACTTTATTCTAGGGCAGAGATGCCCAGGGCTACAAGTGAATGCTGAGAGCTCAAAAAGTTGAGAGTGAATGTGACAGAAGGAGGACATTGTTAACTGGAGGTTGGAGAAGACTTTTTAGTCTGATTGGAACAAATGCTTTGTGATCTCACAAGCACAGCATCCCTCTGTTACTCATCACTCTGTTACCCTTCTTTCTCCAAGCTTCTGAAAGAAAGCTGCTCTAAACAGTCAGTCTGGTAGAATTAAAACAGCTCTCCAAGCAGCTGCAGCCCTTTTCTTCCAGGCTCTGCCAGGGCACTAGAGATAAGTGGAGAAGTGCTGGTCATGGGTCAGCTCTGAGGCACTTCTTCCAAATTATTCTGAAATATAGGCAGCCCTAGGTACTAGATCAGGGACACGATGCCTTAGTGGCTAAGATGCTGAGCTTGTCAATCGAAAGGTCGGCAGTTCAGCAGTTTGAATCCCTAGTGCCGTGTAATGAGGTGAGGTCCCGTTACTTGTCCCACCTTCTGCCAACCTTGCAGTTTGAAAGCATGTAAAAAATGCAAGTAGAAAAATAGGGACCACCTTTGGTGGGAAGGTAACAGCTTTCTGTGCCCCTTTGGCATTTAGTCATGCCAGCCACATGACCACAGAGACATCTTCAGACAGTGCTGGCTCTTTGACTTTGAAACGGAGATGAGCACTTCTTCCTCGGGAACAACTAGTACATATGTGCGAGGGGAACCTTTACCTTTACCTAAAAAAACAGTACTGTAAAAAACAGATTAGGAACACAAGTTAAAATAGGGAAGAAAATGGTAAGTGAACACCTGTCTACCCTAGATGAGTTCAAATCACCAGGACTGGATGGATTACACCCCAAATTCTGAAGGAACTGGCAGACGAGATCTCAGAACCACTGAACTATATCTTTCAAAGATCCTGGAGCACCGGGGAACTGCCAGAGGATTGGAAAAGAGCTGATGTATTTCCCATCTTCAAAAAAGTAAAAAAAAATAGATCCAGGAAACTACAGACCTATCAGCCTGACCTCAATACCAGGGAAGATTTGGAAAAGATAATCAAGCAACAAATCAGCAAATACCTAGAAGCAAACAAAGTAATAACCAAAAGCCAACATGGGTTTGTCAAAAACAGATCATGCCAGACTAATCTTATTGCATTCTTTGATAAAGTGACAAAATTAGTGGACCAGAGGAATACTGTCGATATAATTTACTTGGACTTCAGTAAGGCATTTGATAAAGTAGACCATAACCTACTACTAGATAAATTAGAAAAATGTGGGTTAGATAGCATCACCACCAGATGGATTCGTAACTGGCTGACCAACCGCACTCAACGTGTAGTCCTCAGTGGAACTGCATCTACATGGAGGGAAGTATGCAGCAGAGTACCCAAGGCTCTGTTTTAGGCCCAGTACTCTTCAACATCTTCATCAATGACTTGGACGAGGGATAGATGGGGAACTCATCAGATGACACCAAGCTGGCAGGAATAGCCAACACTCCAGAAGATAGCCTTAAGATACAGAAGGATCTTGACAGACTAGAACATTGGGCGCTATCTAACAAAATGAAATTCAATGGTGAAAAAAGTAAGGTTCTACATTTAGGCAAGAAAACCAAAATGCACAGGTACAGTATATGTGGTACTTCGCACAATAGTAGTAACTGTGAGAGGGATCTTGGAGTCCTAGTGGACAATCATTTAAATATGAATCAGCAATGTGCAGCAGCTGCCAGAAAAGCCAATATAGTCCTGGGCTGCATAAACAGAGGGATAGAATCAAGATCACATGAAGTGTTCAATAGCACTTTATAATGCCTTGGTAAGACCAACTCGGAGTACTGGATCCAATTTTGGTTGCCACAATGTAAAAAAGATGTTGAGACTCTAGAAAGAGTGCAGAGAAGAGCAACAAAGATGATTAGGGGACTGGAGGCTAAAACATATGAGGAATGGTTGCAGGAACTGGGTATGTCTAGTTTAATGAAAAGAAGGACTAGGGGAGACATGATAGCAGTGTTCCAATATCTCAGGGGCTGCCACAAACTATTCTCCAAAGCACCTGAGGGTAGGACAAGAAGCAATAGGTGGAAACTAATCAAGGAGAGAAGCAACTTAGAACTAAAGAGAAATTTCCTGACAGTTAGAACAATTAATCAGTGGAACAACTTGCCTCTAGAAGTTGTGAATGCGCCAACACTGGACGTTTTTAAGAAGATGTTGGATAACCGTTTGTCTCAAGTGGTGTAGGGTTTCTTGCCTAGGCAGGGGGTTGGACTAGAAGACCTCCAAGGTCCCTTCCAACTCTGTTATTCTATTTCTATTTCTAGGTACTAGATCAATGTATCACATTAATTTTGGAATTTACCCTACTCATCACTTGGGGTTTGGTGTAGTGGTGAAGGTGCTGGCCTAGAAACCAGGAGAGGGTGAATATATAAAAGCTGACCAGGTGACTTTGGTCCAATCACTCACTCTCAGCCCAACCCCCCTCACAGGGTGGTGGTTGTGAGGAAATAGGGTGGTTGTGTGAGGAATGGTTCCCCACCTTAAATTAGTTGGGAGGCCTTCAAAACAATTAGAGCCCCATATTGTCTAAACAGGCTTTCAGATGAATGGAGTCTCTTGATTTCTCCTCATCAGCCCCCGTTTCCCTTCCCTTAAGTACATGGCTGTTTGGCTTGTCCACATCTTTATTTTTATTTTTTTTAAATCTTTCAGGAAATATTTCCACAGCAAAATGCAACCTCATTTGTTATATTTAAGGCTGCATTTTTGTTAAGCCTGTTTGGCAGGCTTCCTTCACTTTTTCTGGCAAGCATTGGCCAGAAAACACTAACAAACTGAGGATACGCTGACACAACAGAACGGGTTTAATCATTTTTGCTGCATGAAGGACAAGATACTCCAGTACATTGCCAGCTCTTCCCATTGAAAGAGCCAATGAGACTCCTGCTTCACCTTCCCTCCCCTGTCTCTGGAGAATGCATTTTTTTCCTTGAAATTTCCACTGAGCTCAAGAGATCTCTTGGGTAACCATGTTCTATGCAACGAGCCATAAATGTTCAGCATTGCCACACAAAACTATGAAAAATGGCCCATCGACATGAAAACAAGGCCTTTAAAACCTCAAACTCCACATATGTTCTTATGCCTCCTCGTTCTTTTAAATGTCTGCAATCTATCTAACTCTCCTCTAAAAGTAGGCAGCTTTACATTAAGCCAGATGAATGTAATAATAATAATAATAATAATAATAATAATAATAATAATAATAATA
>WNWU01000041.1:5702202-5792074 GCA_012654045.1 Ptyas mucosa
ATAATAATAATAATAATAATAATAATAATAATAATAATAATAATAATTTTATTGTCATTGTACGTATATACACAGAATACCCATACAACAAAATTCACTTAACACCCAAAGACCAGCTCCAACACACTCCCCATAACAATCCCCAAACACACTCCCACCCACCACAAATTCCCCACCCCTAAACCACCCAAACATCTACACAACAGACCAAGTAATGCTCTCCAACAGCTCACTGATGGTGGCCCTTTAGTTCATTGTTGAGTGCAATTATAGCTCTGGGATAAAAACTATTCAGAAAACATGTGGTCCGAGTTTTAATTGTTCTGTATCTTCTGCCAGAATGTAAGTGCAGTATGATAAATAAATAATATAGTATTCAGTTCTGGGGCACCATCATTTATCTAACTAGCTCACCTTTCTTCTGAGGAAAGCAAGACTGCATATATGATTGTCACTTTTCCCGGTCCTTGTACCTAGGCTGAGAAGAGACAGGATGCTTCATCAAGGTCATCCAGTGATAGATGGAGGATTTGAAGGCAAGATTTTTCTGGGCTAGACTGATATCTTTCATATGTGGGGTGGAGATGGAGTTTAGTCTTTACTGATATAGATTACTTAGAGAGCATTATCATAGCACACAGGTCACAAGAGACACAGTACGAGTTCACTATCTGGGCTGCAAAAAATCAAGGCAACCACTAGATGGCAACAATGGGCTACAGTTTTCTGTATTTCTTTGTTTCCAGCTAGTGGTCATTTGAAAGTTTGCAATCCAGGTATTGTTGTCGATTGTACTCTTTAATAAAATTACTACAAAAATGACAGTATGTGTAAAATCTGTGAAATGTTGGCTTTTAGTATATGGGTGGGGTATGTTGTAGTTGTGACAAATTCCAATTTGGACAGCATCATTTGAAATGCACAGGTAGACATTAAAACAGAACATATCCCAGAGAAGAGGGGAATAAATCTCAGCCTAATTGTGTAGAGAAAGAGACCCACCATGATTGAATGAAAAACTTGCTTTAATTTTGGAGCACCTTTTTAAAAAATATTAAGATATATCTAGTCTTTTAGCAGGATCAAGTGATGACATAATAGAATGGAAATTAAATAATCACAGACATACCAGGCTAGGTAGCATTCCTGTATTATCTCCAGCTGTCAGATTGTTTAGGCAGCATTACAGCCTGGTCTGGCAGCAATCTAGCTGTGGTCTGCAGACCCAACATGTGGTGTATGATCCAGTGGTGAAATCCATATTTTTTTACTACCGGTTCTGTGGGCGTGGCTTGGTGGGCATGGTGTGGCTTGGTTGGAGTGGCAGGGGAAGGATACTGCAAAATCTCCATTCCCTCCTTACTCTGGGGCTAGCCAGAGGTGGTATTTGCCAGTTCTCCAAACTACTCAAATTTTCTCTACCAGTTCTCCGAACTGCTCAAAATTTCCATTACCGGTTCTCCAGAACCTGTCAGAACCTGCTGGATTTTACCTCTGGTATGATCTGACTGGCACCAGCTTTACAATTTGTGCACAAGTCATTTGACTTATTAGGGCACTTGGCTTGTCCAAGCAGAATGGATAACAGTAGTCCTGACAGAGTATACTCACTACAGTTCAGGAATGTATGTGCGTGCTTGTATAAATACATTTATTGTTTTAAGGCAGCTATGCTGGCTGGAGAATTCTGGTAGTTGAAGTCCACAAGTCTTAAAACTGCCAAGTTTGACGACTCTGTTTTAAGGAGTCACCATATTAGACAGTTTGTGAAACTCTGGAACAATCCTTTGTTAAATATATCGTGGCTTAGCACAATGTGTCAACTCAGCTTTTATGTTTGCATGTGTTATGGATTTTCAACTATCATATCTTGCATTAGCTTTTTGAAGTTTTGAAAGCATCTCAGAACCTGTGGTTTAATCAACAAACCAGGGTTGACATTAGGCAGTAAATCCTCTATCCAGTCTTTTTTATTATTATTATTTTTTATAAGAGGCACAGACTACTAGGTCTCAGTACATGAAGTTTGACAGGCTTTCTGTAAAGCATTCAAGAGATGTAGATTTTATGGAAGGTGAAATATACCTTATGAGTTGTCAAATAAAGATCAAATGAGCTGTCAAACATTATTGGGTTAGAAAAGATGCTGGTGTGTAACACATAAGTTTAAACCAAAACCTTCTTTGTCTGCAGTTTTAACTCACTGAGACAAAGGAGAGGTAATCAAGACACAAATTGAGCACCACAGTAGTCATAGACAAATGGTTTTATAATTCAGACCGTTTCAATGCCATGTTAATAATCAATGGGCAATCATCAACCATTTTCTGCTCAGGCAGAAAAGTTTCCAGCACCAGAGGTTTTTTTAAGAGGCTTCATTGAAGTCTTTACACATAATTAAGTGGTTCTAAGTGAAATTAAATGTTGTAGTCAATTATATTGAACATTCTAACTCTGAACACAGAACCTCACACATCTACTGCCCTGTGATTTGTGCAGATACTGTTATTTTGTCCTGAGGAAATCCAAATACAGATAATGCCTTTTCAGAAATAAATTGGATTTGAAACACATTACAGTCTTCTTAAGAGTCTCTTTGGAGGTCAAAGGTCCAGCACAGCCTTTGCGTAGTATGAAGTAAGAGTGCAGGCTAACTTTGAAAAGCCAAAGCATCTTCCATGTTTCTACAGTAACTCAACCTATATAGATAGTGTAACTCAATGTAAAAAATAACCTATGTTGTCCCAATCTCTGTTTATATGAAACCTTTGGAAGACCTCAAGATAGTGAATCTGGTGAATCCTGTTTTAGATTTTGAAAAAAGTCAGTCCTCGTTTTTGACTGAAAACGTTGATGATTTATTCATATTCAGACATATGTCGTGTTTTATGTAGAGGGTGGGATGAGCTGTAGCCAAAATTAAAAGTTTGCATTTCAGTAGATTGCACTGGATACTAGCTACACTCACTTAGAGGAGCCTTTTTTTTTACTGACTTCATACGTATTAAGTTCACCTGATGAACTGTTTATTGGGGCTTTTAGAAATACAGATAGTCTTCAATTTACAACCACAATTCAGCCCACAATTTATGTTGCTAAGTGAGACATTTGTTAAGTGAGACTTGCTTTATTTTATGACCTTTCTTGCCACAGATGTTAAGTGAATCACTGCAGATGTTAGGTTAATAACACCGTTGTTAAATGAATGTGGCTTCGCCATCATCTTTGCTTGTCAGAAGGTCGCAAAAGATTATCACGGGACACTGTAACTATCAAAATATGAACAAGTTGGCAAGCATCTGAATTTTGACTATGTGACCATGCAATGGCTGTGCAAAAAACAGTCATGTCACTTTTTTCAATGCTGTTGTAACTGAACGGTCATTAAATCGATGGTTATAAGATGAGGACTACCTGTATTAAATTAACTCTGTAAATTCACAGAGATGTAAAGCCAAAACTATGCAAACTTCATTATAGCTTATCACAGTGCCTTTGAAATCAGTGGGACAATCTGTGATTACTGAATTGTATATTCCTAATTTGTGGAAGACTAGCTGCTAAAAAACAGTGGATATCTTAAGTAGCTGTTTTATTTTTTCTTAATTGAGACTCTGCAGGATTAACTTCATCTGACCTGAATCAAATTTTTATTACAGTTGACTTTGCTCTGTATCTTGTTTGAAGATCCACAAGATCCACTCTTCCAGGTCTTTCCTTTCTCACTGAAGCAGAAAGACCACATCTGCACTTTTCCCCCGAACTATTTTCCAGTTTGACTCAACCCCAGATTTATTGCTAAGATCTGCAAATCTTAATAGACACAAAGAGGTATTGAGGATGGATGGGTTGGGTAGCCGTCTTGTGCAAAACCTCAGTTATGGTGTAAGAGAATTCCCAGGTCTTTGTCTTAGATTTGCAATAGTTCAAAGATGTCTGCAGGGTACAGTCAAAAAGCCATGATATCAGTCAAAATGGTGTGATCGAAGCAGTGCTGCCATCTTAATTATTTAACTATGCCCCAAGGCATCCCTGCACGTATTTATCTGCTTTGATAGTCCCACATACATGAAAAGCAACAACAAATTTTGAAAAAAATTAAAATGACAGAGCTTCATTTTGGAGTAGAGGATGTAGAGGGGAGAAAATGTGATAACCAGAAAAAAAGAGGGCATACATCAGATGGATAATCTGAATGCCATAAAAAAGTATTAAAATCTTAGTTATCCAGCATTTAGCAGGGAACACAATTTTCCATTCTACTTCAGATAGCAAAATAATTTATAAACTTATGTTAGCTTATGTCAAACGACTGTTCAGTTTTTACTGCTATCCAAAGCGTATGCAAGTGGGATTTTTTTAAAGCAAGTCAATTCACAATCTGCTTACTGTATATTTTCCTTTCCCCCCCTCCCATCATGTTTTATTGCCTGTATTCCCACCTTTATTTGTTTGATGTTAGTTGTACTGGAATGGGGACAAATGTCCTAATTGTTATATGCAAGTCATATGATTCACAAGACATCTAAGTCCAAAATATTGGAATTTCTTATCCTGAGTAGAAGGCTTTTCATAGCATGTTCAGTCAGTTTTCAGGAACAACTGTAATTTCTGTTCTATCTTGTGTACTCAAACCCATTTCATTTGCTTAGAGCAATGTTTCTCAACCTTGACAAGTTTAAGATGTGTGGACTTCAGTTCCCAGAACTCCCCAACCAGTGCAGTATATGGGTATCTTGAGTGTTGAAGTCCACACAACTTAAAAGTTGCCAAGGTTGAGAAACACTGCTTTAGAGTATTGCCAGAGGATTATATCATATAGATCAAGATTGGAGAACTTGCAGCCTACCAGATATTACAGAATTACAACTCCCATCATCTGTTACCATTGGCTATGCTCCCGAGTACTGTCAGCTATGGTTCAGCAATTTCTAATATTGCCCATATTTCACTGTTTTACTGTGCGGTTTTGTGATCATGAAGAGAACAATTTCTCGGTGAAATGGTTTTATCATGCTTTTGCACACAGGGCACATTATATTCAGATATCTGAAATTCTGGACAGTAATTATTAAAATACTTACCTGAGTAGCCTGAGAGCAAGATTTAGCAACAGCTTTGTTATTTAAGTTGTTGTATGTTTGCCTTGTTTATCAATGTGGAATACTTATATGTATGCCCTTTACATAAGTCCACAACCCAGCGAGTATGAGTATATTTGTGATGACATCTGCATCACATTCATTGAATTTGTTTTTTTAAAACATTTTAGTTTTCAGAAAAATGATTCAAGTTGTTAAATTCCACAGAAATAGTCCAACAGGGGCTTTAAATCAAATCTTATGGAATAGGAAGCATGGACCAGAGGTGAGAATGTGTAATTCAATCTTTGCTGTTTCTACCAAATCTCCCTCAATAATTCCTATTCCTCAATGGTTAAGGATAGATTTCTCAACCCTCCACCTAATGAGCATTTGCCAGATGTGTTGAACTTCAGCTCCTATCACATGTAGCCTGTCTAGTCTTCAATATTTGCAGACTGCAAGGGTGGTAAAAGATGGCACCTGTGATCACAGGCGTGTTCTCTACAAGAATTGTTTCAGTCACAACTTATCACTTTTAGTATCTAGAAGTGAACAGTACAATGACTGCCACTTCTATTAAAAAAACCCAACCATTTACTGTTCTCTAAAAAGGTTATATATTATACAGGAGACAACTTTTGAAAATGAATTGTTAAAAATATTTTCATAGTTGTGGAGATACTTCAATCCTTTTCAGTTTTAGCTGACTAACTCCCTTAGCTGTTTTAGGTCAGTAGTCCCCAAACTTTCCAGCACTGCGGATCTGCACGGGGCAGAGGGGTTGATTTCACACATGTGCCCTTAGATAAATGGAGTTTCATGCACTTGCCTGCTGCTTCTACCGCCCGGTTCCCAGTGGCCAGTGGCCTGGAGCCGCAGATCGGGGTTTGGGGATTCCTGTTTTAGGTTTACAAATTTTTAGGTTTACAAATTTAGTTCAGTACCATTAATAGATTCAACCTGTGATCAGCAGTGACTAATAGATCTGGTAATATGTAAATTTACCGAAAATAAGAAGAGTTTGGACATTCTACAAAGTTTCCAATGTATTACAATTGTGAAATTAAAGACTGCCTTTCTTTCTGAAATATGCTACTAAATTTTTAGCAATCTGAAGACAAGAAATTAATTTTAAACAAGCTATATCCATTAATGTTCAACAAACAAATTGGTATCTTCAGTGGTTTATGGCATTCCTAAAAATGTGCATAGAAGCATAGTTTTGTATTTTCTGTTATGGATTGCACTAGAGAGGCTAAACCAATTTCGTTGTATATATGATGTACAATGACAATAAAGGCTATACTATATACTATATAAACATTTTTATGCCGGACATTTAAGGCTGTGTGTGTATGTGTATTGAACTGCCCAATCAAAATGTTGCCCCTTTTATGTAATAGCTATTCTAAAAAAGAAGAGGATAATGCAATATATACCTGCTAAGATTCAGAAAAGAAAAGAAAAAGAAAAGAAAAAGAAAAGAAAAGAAAAAACACATATGTTAATTTCAAGTTAACAAATGTTTTGGGTTACAGTCATGTTTTCATAAAACAGTCAGTGATTTATGATTTGGAATATTTTCACCAAAGCCCTCGAGGTTCTGAAAATAACACAGCCTACATAAATTGACATGAACAAGCTTTTTTAATAAATAAAATCCCATAGAAGCAGAATATATTTAAACTCAAACCAAAATTATGATTATAATTCACATGAGAAAATATTAGGACTTTAGAAAAAGGGTTTCTCCCTGAAGTGGGTGAATGGTCTAATTAAGTACAGAGCCCATGGTGAAAATCTTTTTTCTTAGTTCAAACCCTGATTCATTGTAAAAATGTTATATATTCTTGTACCTCATTCCTAATTCGGCTTACCACTTTTAAACAGATAAATACCTAAGTTCTTAAATATCATTTTGGCAAGAAAGTTAAAAGCAATTTTAACTATAATATAAATTTTATTTATCACTTTATATTTTCATTTTTTCTCAAGCTATTAGCACCAGTTGAAATCAAAATCTGAAATAGGTAGATTTCCTTATTTTCAGTAAGGAAATTAAAAATGGCATTTTATTTGAGGCACATTGGATTGCTACTCTGACTTGATCTAGAATCTCTCATTAAATTCTTAAATATTGTGTTTCCCACTTGTAAATCATTCATAGAGAGCAGAAATGAGGAACAGCTGGAAATCAATGTCATCAAATCTCCTTTGCAGATATTCTAGAATCCTAGTTATTTACTATTATTTGCCAAGTATTGAACACACTTTTCCACATAGAATAAACCTCCTCCAAACCAACTCATCAGAATGGAATCAACATTAGCCTATTCTATCTAGCAACATGTCATAAAGTTGCAAGATTTAAGAACACACTTTATGTTCAAGCTTTGTACCTTAATTAAATATACAATATATAAACCACAGGGAATCAGGGTGTAATGAATAACCCTTTTCAGTTTTGATAATAAATACATTTGAGTTGCTTTAGATATTCAGTCCTATTGGTTTGATTCAATGTACACTTGTCCATATCTCCTGGTATGGTTTTATTTATCGTGTTGGAAGCAAAGCAGAGGTTTAAATGTATACAACTCTTACGTTTGATCCCTAGCAGTACCATTCTAGGAGCAGCCATTGGAGAGCTAACTCCTACTGGAGGGAACCACAATTGTGTTCAAGGCAGAGACTAGCAAATTCAAGTCTCTTTAGAAGCATGGCTGCTGACAGGCTAACTCCTCATGACCTGTAATGATGCTTCTTTGTTGTTTCCATCTATTCTCCTTAGAGAATTTTTGAGAGAAGATTTGAAGATCCACAGTGGATCAAAAACCTGATTGTTTATTCACAGTTTATAGTAAGGGCAGGTAACTTACATCATTCAGAAGTTGCTAAGCTATCATTCCTAGTATCCCTCACTACTGGCCAGATGAGCTTGGGAGACTGGAAGCTTTAATTCAGCAATATCTGAACTACCACCCGATATCTACCTCTGATTTAATTCACTCTCACTATGGAGAATTTCCCTGAGCCATAATATTTAGATCATGGTGATCAGTACTTTGCCTGCATTGATGTTATTTTCAGGCCATTTACACCATTCTAAATCTTCATCATTAGCAGCATATTTACTTAGGGCGAAAGAGGGGATAAAGATGCTTCCTACATTTTCATTTTGGCTCAGCCTCCAAAACTCCCAGGATACTAAAAGCAGGACAGATGCACGATCTGTCTGAACAGTGATATCAATAGGCTTTCCAAAGTCACCAAGCATTTCCAGTGGAGAACAATTTCCTTTCTCAGTCAGAAGTTGGTGAATGCTATCTTGTTCCAACTTGCTGCCCTATAAATACTAATCCAAACAGCAGTCCCATAAAATCTGCCCTGTTGCTTTGCAATGTTTGGCTTGCTTGAGGGCAATCACATGAGGCCTCTCACTGCCAGCTTTGCCAAGATCAAAAGAACCTGCTTCTGCCACCTTCACCACCACACATAGGGAGTGTTTTACATCTCAGGGCAAATCTGAGTTTCTGGTCCTGTGCCAAGCTACCGCTAGAGGCAGCAGAGAAAAAAAACAAAACTGCTATGCAGCTCACATTTGAAATCAGCGTACAATATAAATGAAAGTATATAAAAATGCATAAAACTAATTTTGCACTACATATCCTGAGCACCTTGAAATGTACATATATTTATTTTATATAAGTGTAAATCATAAATATTCATTCTTCTGGCAGTCTCTTTCAAACCCAGATATTGTAAATGTCAGGAATGTTTTTAAAAACCCGCAATCTAATTAATTTTTTTTTAAAAAATGGAGCCTTTTGCGCCTTTCTGAAAAACTTATTTAAAAGTTAGATGTATATAATTTGAGCACTATAGAATAATGCAGTGACCCGTATAATTGTTGTTGATTCACAACCACATCAAGATCCAGAAAACTTCCCTTGAGGGAGAAATTACTCTTCTTTGCAGTGAAGCTGAACTATACTCTTACTCTTGTTATTTTTAAATTAGATTGAAAAAGCAGTGCTATTATATCAAATAAGTCAGGAAAAAAGAATCTGGTAAATACAGTCAACATTTTGATGATAAAGACATTTTAATATTAAAAGCAAATTGTAAATGTATCTTTATAAACAATATGCATAAAATAGATCTATAATAGTAAAGCTCTGTCTCTTTTTAAATGGTTTTTGTTTTCACAGTAATTTCTTAGGTATGTCATATTTTCCCTCTTAAAGAAATAGTGCAATTTGATGAACGTACTTATGTAAATGAATTAGAAATCTGATGACCCTTAATACAAATCCTTGTAAATTTCTTGTAGGAGTGGATGAAGGCTCATATCTGTTTCTGTCTTCTTTATAATTTGCAACAGCTGCACATGTTCTGTTACAATCTGTCTGAGGTCTGTCATTTTCTGCAACAATTTTGCAAACAGCTGTGATGATTCTGGGTGATTCAGCTTTAACTGGAGTTCTAGTGATTGCAGCAAACTATCTTGAATATCTTCAATAGGTTTCACATTCAGTAATCCAGGTCGATCTAGAAGCCAAAAAAAACCCAAAACCATTTGTTTTAAAACATATATAGCTACATATCCATAGGTATATCTGAATTATAAAGGTGTCTGCAGCAGTTCTAGCATTGCGGAAACTACCTTTAAACGCCATCTGAACTGGAATTACCCATATGTTTTTGACTGCCACAAAAGTCTGCTTTTTAGGGTCAGAGATATTTTCTAGCCTCAGTTCAGAGTACTGATTTTTCCTTCACACACAATTTTACCTGTATCTGTCTTTTCATTTTTCTTGCCATTTGTTTATGATTTGTTTATGATTTTTATTTAACATGAAGTTGTTGACAACATTCGACTAACTCTCCACCAAAACTACCACAATGTTTTATGAGATTTCTTGGGTTAGTTGCTTCAGTTTTCCCTGCTCTATAGCCTTATATCCTAAAAAGATTAAAAATAATAATACTAAAATCCAACCACAGTTTAATTGAACTCCTGTGTTTATGTTGAACTTTTGGACAAATGGAGAAACACTATAATTCTATAAGCAAAAGGAATGAAAATACAGCCAAATGTTGCTAATAATTGTGCACAATGTTCCTATTTTGACAATATCTGCAAGTGACCATTGCAACCTCTTGCTAATATATAATCAGTTAAACTCACTTGACAATGTGAAACCACAATAACCAGAATCCAGTGGCTTCATGCTGCAAGGCAAAAGTTAATAAGTAAAACAATTGCTAAGTCATTCAAGTAAGCAGACAAGCTGGATGTCATCTTGTTGTAGATGAGGGCATTGGGTATAGGCTCAGATGTCTGGATAAGGTGTACTGTACTGTACAGCTTTCACTAATCTAGTGCCCTCCAGCTGTGCTGTAAGAAACTTCCATTTGTCTCATTCAAAATGCTCATGGGGACAATGATAATGATGATGAAGTCATACAACACCAACAAAAAGAGGCTGATCTGTTGTTGTCTAGAATTTACAGCCTGAAGACAGGAGGGAACAGACATCCTCACATGACAAGAAAGTTCCTTCATCATCAAAGAATAAAGGGAAGAAGACTGAAATCAACAAATGATGACTTTAGGAGTTGTGCAAATCTTTTGATACCTAACAAATAACCAAATGTAATTTTCCAGATTTGGGTTATATCATGGTGGCCTTTCCTGCAGCTTTTGTAGAACAATTCTTAAACATGAAAGGGTAACTTCCTTGATCAATTAAGCCTGCAGCTCAAGCTTCACAGCCCAAACTGATTGCTATTAAGTTATTTAAGTAAAGCTGTTCATTACATTGCCAGGTTTAAGTTCTCAGTTTTGTCACTGGAATATGATTTTATTCAAGGTCATAGAAATCGTATGGTGTTAAGTGAAGGAACTTAAAACAATAACAGACGAAAACAAGAAACCAGCTCTGTGTCTGTTTAAAGGAGCTCAAGTAGGCTGAACTAGTTCTTGTAAGGATTTACAACCTGATTATATAAACCACAAAATGACTTATTTACCCTAGGTGTAAAAAAAAAGGGGGGGCAGCATTTCATATAAACTGATATGCTTGATAGTTCCTTCATAACTTGGATTTTTACGTTATATTTCACACTGACTAACTAGACCTAATATATAGGAGATCCCTCCCAAATATTTATATAACAAGAATATAGAACCATTTTCTCAAATGTTTTATTTTTTTTTCCAGAAATCACAAAGGCATAGCTACCATAGCAGAATTCTAAACCCAATCAATAAGTTAGTTACCCCCCCCCCCAAAATTTATCATTCTACTTTAAATAAAATGAGGAAGGAATAACATAGAGCAGGCCTGTCAATCTTGTGGCCTGCGGGCCAGATGCATCATGCACTGGCCACGCCCACACCCAGTTAACGAAGGGGGGGGAGTCATGATATATCGTGACGCCACAAGTTTGACACCCCCAACAGAGTATAAAAAAAGGACACACAGAAAAGCTGTGTCAAAAAGAAGTAGGCATACTGGGTTTACATTATTTTATGAGTTACATCCTATGATGCCTTTCTGCCAGCAAAAGAGATTCTGCAGTTAGAACAGACTTCCCCTCTTTCCTGCTTCTAGTTCCAAATTTGCTCTAGAAGCTTGGGAGAGCATAATATATTTATTTATTTATTTATTTATTTATTTATTGCAGGAAAAGAAGGAGAAAAGACAGACAAACTCTGCTCTGCTGTAATAGCACTACATACATACAATAGCAATAGCACAAACAGAAGCTTACTCATGTGACACTCAAGATCATTTATTCAAAACTTTTAGATCTGTCTGCTATGTATGGAGGATGTGTGTGCATAAACATTTTAGAGATGTGGCAATTAATATTTTTTTAAATATCTGGTTTGTGAGAGACTACATTGATTTTAACAACCTTTAGATAATCTGCAAATGCTAAAACATTCGGGTATGACTCATTGTGCATAAACATAAAATTTAAGCAAATGTAAAGTCTGCAGCATCTTTTCCTACTGTTTTTGAAATCCTAGAAAATCCCTTGTTTACTTCACTAACAGTCAGTCCAGGGGTGAAATGCTCTCGGTTTGGACCGGCTCGGGCGAGTAGGTAGCGATGGTGGCGGGCAGTTCAGAGAACCGGTAGCAAAAATCCCTGCTCCTGCCACCCATGCCCATGATGAGCCGTGTGATCATCAGAGCCTTTTTTTTCTTTTAAATGGCTCTGAATCCCAGCTGAGTTGCCTGCTAATCAGGCAACTCAGTTTGGATCGCCAGAGCCATGTAAAAGAAAAAAACTTTTTTCCTTTTAAATGGCTCTGCCTGCTAATCGGTAGCAAAAATCCGTCCCCTTCCCCCCCTCAGTTTGCTTACTTTAGCTGCTGGTTGCAATGCCTTGCTGTAATCCCTGCAATCGATTGCATCAGCAAGCAACTGAATCTCCCTGCCTGCAATCAAGCAGGCAGGGAGTTGTGGACTTCAACTCCCAGAATTCCTCAGCCAGCAAAGTAAAGCTGGCTGAGGAATTCTGGGAATTGAAGTCTACAAGTCGTTGCCAAGATTGGAGACCCCTGTTCAATTGGGGTTTTTTCCCCTTTGGGAGCTTTAAAAAAATAGTTAATTGGGGTTTTTTTTAGTTGTTCTTTTTTTAGACCTAGCCATTTAAAGTTTAGGAAGTTTTAAATTTAGCTGCTATTATATATGAAAAATAAAATAAAATAATATTTGTGCAGCTTTCTGAGATTTAGTGTGTTTCTGTAGTGTTTCAGTCTAACTACACAATCACATAAAATCTCACAAAGCTATATGTGGAATTTTGTGTGTGTAAAGTGTGAAACTTGGTTTTTTGAGTTTTTTATGGCTGTGTGAGGTTCCTGCTTGTTGCAGGGGCCATTTTGGGTCTAGCATAGCTGTTTTTACCTTGTGGGTGAGCCAGCTGTGTTTGTTGTGTTGTGTGTGTGTAAAGTGTGAAAGTTGGTTTTTGGGGTTTTTTGTGGCTATGTGAGGTTCCTGCTTGTTGCAGGGGCCATTTTGGGTCTAGCACAGCTGCTTTTATATTGTGGGTGAGCCAGTTGTGTTGTGTTGTGTTTTGTAGGTTAAAAAAGGGCAAAGAAGTGACATTGACTTGGCCACGCCCACCTGACCAACAAGTCATGCCCTCCCAGTCACTTACCACCAAGCCCCGCCCACTAATTAAGCCCTGCCCACAGAACCAGTAGCAAAATTTTTTAGATTTCACCCCTGAGTCAGTCTGTAATGTTGTTAACAATATAATACTATTCAACTTGTCTAAAAGTAACTTCCTTTTATCCCAAATATAAAAGCAGACTGAATTCTACAGGTTCTTTTTTCTACAATAAAAAAGGATTTTTTCCCCAGACATAGCAATAGCACTTAGACTTATATACCACTTTACAGTGCTTTACAGCCCTCTCTAAGAGGTTTACAGAGTCAGCATATTGCCCCCAAAAATCTTGGGTCCTCATTTTACCCACCTCGGAAGGATGGAAGGCTGAGTCAACCTTGATCCTGGTGAGATTTGAACTGCTAAATTGCAGGCAGCCGGCAGTGAGCAGAAGTAGTCTGCAGTACTGCACTCTAACCACTGCGCCACCGCATATTTTTTCTTTCCTGGGCTTATCAAGGAATCCAGATGTCCTCTTTGATCTGAAGCCCTTACCTATTTTCTCACCACTTTTCTTGTTTATCATTGAGAAAAACCCAAGAAAAGGAAGAAAACCTACATAATGCTTTCTCCAAGAGTCTTCCCTCTTAAAGTACTCCAAATCAAGGCCAAGCTTAGAATGCTGAAGCATTTTTTAAAAAAATATGAAAGCCTAGTTGGAATTTGAATAGTTGGACACTTCAATCCATTTAAAGATAAATTCCAGATAGACTTTAGGGTGAAGTCCTAACATAGGGTGGCACACATGCCTGTGTCCCCAAATAGTCATAAGGAACATTAAACAGAAGTGATAAAAATGAAGTTCTATAGTTCCTTTAGTTTAAAATTAAACTGTAGTTTATTTAACTAGAAATAAGCATTAGAAATACTGCTATTGTAATATCAGTAAAAGTTATTTTTGAAAGACTGATAAATACGTAAAATGTAAAGCTGAAACAATGTTCCCGAAGTAGATGACCATATTTAGAGATAGGCTTTTATCCAGTGTGGAAGTCTCTTTTATTCTTTAACATTCTCAAAGAGAACCATACTTTCTGTTAATCATTCACTTACAAAATGTTCATAACAATTATTTTATGTTCTATGTACACTTGCAAAATTCCTATGTATTCTTATCTCTTAAGAGCAATTGCTACTGAAGCTCATTTAGAACAAGAATAAGCATTTGGCTGGGAACTCTTATCATAATGTCAGTGTGACTCAGCAGTTGCGTGCCTGATTTTAATGAGTACAGAACAAATCAGGTTTTAAATCCAAAGAAACTAGCACTGGCTGCACATATCTTAAAAGTTATATTAAAAAAATTCTCAATAGGTGGAATATCCCTCAAAACTGTTAATTGGCTTGTCCTTTTAAATGAGAGTTTGTCTTTTTCAATCTGTAAACAGCAATTCCTATACTGATAAAATAGTTCAGGACCCGGGGGAAAAAAGTATTTTCAACTAGATTGGATCCAACAGAAGTATTTAGCAGATGGCTTTTTTCTACAGGAGCTGTTAATCTAGTGTGGGAATCCTCCAGTGGAAAGAGGAAGCAATCTCTTTTGATCCCCTCTCTCCTTTTGTAAACTATTCCACTTTTCCTTGAAATTCCTAGAGCAACAAGGAAACGAGACTGGAAAGGATTATCTCATTCCTCTTGTCTCACAGGAAAGACCATTTCGGGCAGTATTCTGGTAGCAGAATGAAAACTATGAAGAAAACTACAAATTAAAGTTTGTCTTAAAACAACGACTTAAAGCTTCAAGATCACTTATTCCTAGACTGTACATTTTTCAATGGTTTCAATTATTCAAACCACAGTGCAATTATTACTTGAAAACTTTAATCTGTGCAACTTCAGGCACAATTATTGGGAATATGTAATACCCTGAATGTACTTTCCTGATTGGATTCGGCCTGAAGAAGATTTAAAAGACTGGGAAGACAGCATATTGTCCATGTTGTGGGAGTGTTGTTTTGGGGCATTCTATAGGCAAATACATATTAAATCCTTTTGAAAATTTAATTTACAATTGGTCTGTTCCTAAATTTGTCTCCAAGTTCACTGAAGATGCTGTTTTAAATATTAAATATTTATACAAAAACATGAAGAAACAAAATAGGAAGGGTATTGATGCTTTTGGTGTTGGAGAAGACCCCAGTTTGGTCCAGTGGTTAAGGTACCTGAGTGACATTGGGCCAGTTACCCTCTCAGCCCAACCCACTTCACAGGATTGTTATTGTGAGAAAATAAGAGGAAGAAAGAGAATTAGGTGCATTCACCATCTTGAGTTATTTATAAAAATAATATGTGTCAGATTAAAAAATCCAAAATCTAAAAAAAACCTCCTGAGAATACTGTGGACATCCAAGAAAATAAACCACATGGATTACTGAACAAATCAACCTAGAGTTCCCAATCAAGACACAAATGACTAAACACAAATTACTTTACTTTGGAGAGATGCAAAGACCTAGCTCTCTGGAGACAGCTTTAATATTGGGAAAGGGAGAAAGAAAGAGAAAAGGATGATGAGTAGCAAAATGGAGAGATTCAGTTACAGAGATGATAGGGGTGCTGGTGGAAGAGCTAAGATTTGACGTCAACTTGATGGCATGAAATCAATCAAAAGAGAGTATAAATATTTCAGGAAAAATCTTCTCATGCAAGAATCTTACAGGCACTAAATGAGGCTTTGCTAGAAATGTCTACTAGCTGGTTCAGTCCAGCTTGCAAAAACCAGTTGGTAAATTTTACCACAAGTAAAAGTAAAACAAAAGGTTAAAAAGTATTCATATTTGAAACATCCATACTTAAGATGTATTCTTTTTGCCTTATGTGTTCAGTGTTTTGAGGAAAGCAAGCAGGAAGACATTTTCTAACCTTTAATATCAAAAAGTACCATCCAATTCAAAGGAATTTCTTGAGATGGAAGGTAGTTTTTTTCCCCTGACAATCTTGCATTTCAAGACACTGCTTCTCAAAGCGTTCAATTTAACTTTTGTTGAATTATATTATTTAGATTAATTCTTGAATTTGTCATATCAAAGTGAAGGAAAAGAGAAATGATGTTAGTGATTCATTCCACTGCAAAGTCTCAGAACTCCTGTCTTATTGCAGCTGGGACTAATTGTAACTCATTTTAAAAAATCTTTCTTGAAATAATACAGCTAAATTCTATCCTTTCCAATCTAATGGCATGTTGGAAAGGAAATATTTAAGAGGGCTCAGGACTTTGTCCATCAGTACCAATATACTCTGAAAACAGAATGGAACTGAATTCGGTGTGCTGGAAGCAGCTCTCAAAAGAAAAATCAACTTTGATTTTTGCCTTTATTCAGAGCCACTCAGTCACTCATCCCAACATCTTTCTCACAAATTCTTACAGTATATATTCTTGCTAAATGAGCTTTTAGTTTAACTAACAACATGCCTTAATGCTGCAGTTCCAAGTGAAAAGTGCCAAATAATAATTAAACTCCTTTAATCCTGACACTTGTTGAATCATGCAATCCTCAAAGGTGGTTGAGAGAAAGAAGCAATCAGAGAGGTGAAATTATGTAAGGTGGTGGCGTCTGGTTCTGTATAAGGAAAACATAGCACCGCATATGGTGACAAGCAGCAGCAGCAACCCAACTCAGTAGGGTCACCCTAGAGATGCAAAGAGTCACAAAGAAACACATAGGTTCACTTGACACTTTTTTGTTTACACATGGTGCCATATTCAGTCTCAAGACTTCTGCTGCAGGCTCTGACAAATAGCTATTAATCAGAACCAATAATGTTGGGTTTCATAGTTTGTCCTGGTATACCAGTGGTGGGATTCAAAATTTTTACTACCAGTTCTGTGGGCGTGGCTTGGTGGGTGTGGCAGGGGAAGGTTACTGCAAAATCCCCATTTTGTCCCAATCAGCTGGGACTTGGGATGCAGAGAATAGATGGGGGCAGGGCTAGTCAGAGGTGGTATTTACCGGTTCTCTGAACTACTCAAAATTTCCACTACCGGTTCTCCAGAACTGGTCAGAACCTGCTGAATACCATCTCTGTGGTATACGCTTTCCAGATCTTAGTTTTGTGACTGAACTGCCAGGGCTGTCCAGAGACAGCAGTCTGAAGGGAATCAGGAGACAAGAGACAAAACCAGTTTACCGGGACCAAAGAACAAGAACTGAAGGACAAACCAGAACCAAGCAGAGGTTCAGACTGAAGGGCAATTAATGTGTACAGAAAGAAACCAGGACTCCAAAAGATCAGATAGGTCAAGCAAGGACTAATTAACACAATGATTTTTGCATCTTTCTTCCCAAGGGGATCCAATAACCAGCACAAGTAGAGTCAGTCCAGCCGGCTAATATGTAGTCATTGGATGTGGAGCAGCTGCATATAGATCCAAAAATGGAGACCTTTAGAACTCCTTGGACTCCTGACGTATACTTTCTGATAGGTGAAATTCAGCAGGTTCTGACAGGTTCTGGAGAACCGGTAGTGGAAATGTTGAGCAGTTCGGAAAACCGGTAGCAGAAATTTTGAGTATTTTGGAGAACCAGCAAATATCACCTCTGGCTGGCCCCAAAATGGGGTGGGAATGGAGAATTTGCAGTATCCTTCCCCTGCCATGCCCATCAAGCCACATCACGCCCACGACGCCACACCCACAGAAACGGTAATAAAAAAATTTGCATTTCACCACTGCTTTCTGTAGGATACTTAAAACTCTTGGATACTTAAACTCTTCCATGAAGGGCAATTGTTCATTTCATTCATCTTCCAAACTGCATATAGTAGGATGAGAAAAATTGCCTCAAGAATCTTTGTTCTAAAAGGATCATTGCACATATGTAAATTAGATTTTTGGAGACATTAGATTTTTCTATCCATAATACAGTAGTATAGTTTTCAAATCAGGACTGCCCAATTTATGATTCAACTGAAAGCAGTTAAAGAAGCATTTATAACTACGCCAGGGATTTAGTCTCTATTTTAATGTTCTGAGTGGGAACTGAAGACCAAAGTGTGGGTGTTTGGGGGAGGGGGGAGCTCAGAAGTCATGCACCTTTGCAAATAAAGGAAAACTATGAAACTTTCTCACACTTACCTCCACTGAGAATAATGACAGCTATAAATATTGCCAAGTCACTGTCGTCTAATTCCAGTGCATTGAATTTGACAGCAAACTCAAATTTTGGCTCCATAAAGTCACAGAAAGGTTTCCGCAGGCTCTTTAGGAACTCCCGAGTCATGAATCCTTGTCCATTGGATATGAGAACACCATCTTTATTCATCATGGAGGCTAGGAGCGTATAGATGATCTCATGCACTCCATATTTCAGGAGAGTTACTTGGTCATTGAGGTCTAAGCTCACAAAACCTGGAATGCTTTTGGCAAATTCAGTGATTTCCTGAACAGCTTCCACTGAACGAAACTGGCAGCGCTGGAAGATGCGTATGGCCACTTCTTTGTTTTGCTCTTGCATGGGGCTCAAATGTTTACACTTGATCTGGTCTTCTCCCATCATTAAGGAATTCATGTCATAAATGACAAATGGCTAAAAAAAAAGAGAGACAGAAATACAGTTGATGATCAGGATTTTTGCAACACAAAACACAATGACTATCTGAAAAACAGGTTGGAGAAGATAGACGTAAGTGCATGAATGTGAAGAACTCAGCTACAATAGATCTCTCGGTTTTCAAGGACATATTTTGAAGAAAAACCATTTTGTTTTGGTAAATAAAGCCCTATGTTTTCCCCTCAAGGTAAATTGCTAAGAAGCAGCAATCATTTAAAGCCAATATGCTTTATCATTTTGAAAACTTGTTACACCGACATAATACTTGCAATTAGGCTCCTATATTTTATCACTAAACCTAATCTGTTTTTTTATGGCTTTCTTATTTCCTTGCCATAGATTTGCAATGGGCAATAAAACCCATGTAAAATGTATAGCGTGGGATTGGCATATTTTAAGCTGACTTTCCCCCAACCCACCCACAATCATACATATGTTCAGTGGTGGGTTGCTCCCGGTTCACACCAGTTCGCAAGAACCGGTAGTAAAAATATATAGTAGTTCGGAGAACTGGTAATAATATTGGCTGGCCATGCCCCCAAAACCGGTCCCCAGCCTGGTCCCCGCTCGCTTACCCCGCCCACCTCATCAGAGGCTTTTTTTTTTTACTTTTAAAAACATTTTTTCTACAACCTCTTCGGCCGAAAAAATGCTTTTAAAAGTTTTTTTAAAAAAAAGTCTCTGATGATCATGTGGTTCAGCTGGGATAGTCAGAGGCTTTTAAAAGCATTTTTTCTACAACCTCTTCAGCTGAAGAGGTTGTAGCAAACAAAATGCCTTTAAAAGCCTCTGGTGATCCCAGCTGAGTTGCCTGATCGTCAGAGGCTTTTAAAAGCATTTTTTTCTGCAATCTCTTAAGGTTGTAGAAAAAATGCTTTTAAAAGTTAAAAAAAAAAGTTGGCCATGCCCACCCAATCACATTACCCCCCCCCCACCAAGCCATGCCCATAAAATAAGCCACGCCCACAGACTGAATGTTCTTAACGCCAGGGCTGGAATGTAACATCATCATCCTCAAAGACAGAGGAGAGAAACTGAGATAGAAAACCTTACTTGTACCTTATTTCTAAAACTCATCAAACAACATGGAAGATATGCCATTACTCCCATAGAAGTAGAAGACAGTAGCACTGTGTAGCAAATCCATTTACTGTATTTTATTGAATTTATCCCTATATCAATAATACTTATGATTTAGTCATTGATTCTTTAAAACAAAAACAGGTAAACAATTGTGATTGAATTACCAGGAGATAGATAGCCAGATGATAGATAGCTAGATAGCTAAAAGCTAGAGAGAGAGAGAAAGATAGAGAGAGAAAGAGAGGGACAGACAGAGAGATCTAGAAGGATGTTTCACAACACTATTGTGACCATTTCATAAAGGGTATGCTTACTCAGAATGTATTTTAAAGTCATAGCAATGAACCATGCAGCTAATTGGATGAAAAGTAGAAGGTGCTGGGGCATTATTTGCTTCAACTGGACTTTGAAGAACTGTTTTTTAAAAATTAAAGGAATGTCAGACATGGAAAATGATACATAGGATGAAAGGTGGAGGATCTGATTTCTGCTTTTCTTCCTTACCCATTGAAACCCCTTAAAAATGGAAAGATTGGAGAACTTCCCAAAAGAGTATAGATCTGTTGCTACAGAGGATAAGAGGATTGTCAAAATTCAAATCTGTTGCCTATACAAGGATTAGAATAAAGGCACCAGATGATACTGCAACATGCACTATCCAAAGGTTTTTTCCCTTTCTTATCCAGAGTTGTTAAGTCTGAGGTATTATCTGGCCAGGGTCTTTTTGTTTGAATTCTAAAGTCCCAGAGCACTTTACTTTTTTCATTTTCTATTATTTTTGTTCTTGCTGGCAGGCAAATGCTGTATCTTGCAGATATTCCAATGCACCATTATTGCTACTTTGCCCTGCCATTGTTTAGAGTCAGTCTGTTCTTTAGCGGCTAAGTTTTTCTTCAATTTCTTTTCAGAGGCCTGCTTTACTATCTGTTGATGTCCTCTCAATTTTGGCCTGGTATGCATTTGTTCTTAAGGCTTCATCTTATGCAGCCAGAATTTGCCCCTCTATCTTCAATTTTCCTGCTCTTAGGCATTGCCAAGTGTTCCTGTTATCTGCTTTGCCTGCTATTTTTTAATGTATTGGCCATGTAATACCACTTTGCCTTGTCATGTCTCTTTTCTATCTTTTATTTGGTCTTTCTGGAAGGCCAGTTTGGTCTATACAGTACTCAGTGAGCCTTCATAATGTACTAGTTTCAGTGTATCTTCTTCACTGCCCTTCAGATATTCTTCCAATGTCCTTTTTTCTTCTTCAACTGACTGGTGTACTTGCAACATTCCACACCCACCTATTTTCCTTGGTAAGTAGAGTCTGTCAACATTACTGCACTGATAAAGGACATGATTCAATGTCATTATGTTTCTGGTCTTCCTATCCCGGACTTTTAGTTCAGTTTTAGTCCAATCAACTATTCCAGTTGTGTATCTAATGACTGGAATTGCCCAGATATTAATTGCCTTAATGGTATTTCTACAAGTGAGTTTGAACTCTAAGATCTTGTTCATTCTTCTGATGTTCTACTATTAACCTTCTTCTTGACTTCAGTGTACTTGAGCCTGAAGTATGCTCACGTATTTCTAGTGATCTTCTTCATCTAGACCAGGGGTGTCAAACTCCATTTCATTGAGGGCCGCATCATGGTTGTGTTTGACCTTGGGGGGCCAGTGTGGGTGTGGCCAGTGTGGGCATGGCCAGCTCAATGTCACTCGTGTTGGAGGCGCCTGTGGTGGCCCGAATGCTCTGCCAGTGAAAATGGGCTCCCGAGCTCAATTTTTGGCTGAGACGGCCTTCTGCAACCCTCTGCCAGAGAAAACGGAGCTTAGGAGGGCTGACTGTGGCCTTCCCTAGTTCCGTTTTCACTGGCAGAGGCACCACGAACTGGTCCTTCGCTGTTTGCAGGGGGCCCCGTGGGCCAGATCTAAGCACCCTGAGGGCCAGATCCAGCCTTTGGGCCTTGAGTTTGACACCCCTGATCTAGACTCTTGATGTTATTTCTGTAGAGCATCCTATAGCTTTCACTATTTTTCTCTACTGATGGTGAGGGTGGAAAATTTGTCCAGTGCAAATTCCATTGCAATACTTTGAACAGCGTTGAGCAGCAATTCTATTTCAGATGGTGTATTTCCATACAGCTTCAGATCATCCATAATTGTGAGATTGCCTGGCAGGTGTTTTTGATGTTTGATAATCATGGGGCAACTTTTTCAAAATTATTGATAGAGGAATTAGTGCAATGGCAAACAGTAGTGATGACAGTGAATCGCCTTGTAAAATTCCTCTTTTGATATTAACCTCTCCCAGTTTATCACAATTGAACAGCAATATTGTTTTTCATTGTGCCATTGATCTTTGCACAAAGCTTGAGATGTTTCTACTGACTCATGTTATTTCTAGGCATTTGATTATCCAAACATGTGGCAGGGAATCAAATGCCTTTTTGTAGTCAATCCATGCTAGATTAAGATTGGTCTTCCTTCCCTTGCAGTTTTCCAAAATCATCGGGTCAGTTAGGAGTCAATCTTTTGTTCTTCCACTGTTTGGGAGGTTTCCTTTCTGCTCAAGTGGAAAGAGCTTGCTTTCAATTAGATGCTGTTGGACTGCATCAGCTACCATACTAGTTAGCAATCTGAAAGTTGTTGGTAAGCAGGTAATTGGCTTATTGTGGCCTGGTGCTTTTGCTGGATCCTTCCTTATCAGGTAGGTTTTGCCAGATGTTAGCTGCTTTTCAATTTCACCTCCTTGCAGTATGTTGTTAAACTGCTTGGCATCAAGTGGGTGTAGACCAGTCAGATGTTTCAACCAAAAACCATGCAGTTCATTTTCACCTAGTGCTGACCAATTCTTGATGTTTCTTGCTGTTTTCTCTACCATTTCTGCTGTTACTACTAATTCTTTCTTTTCAACTGTTTTTTTTTTATTCTTATCTACCTGCTTTAATCAAGCTGAGTCCTTGTTGTATTTCTTGGGTTATCCCATATCTATGCCCAGAACTACACTGTTTCTTCCTCATCAAGTACTATCTGAATCACTCCAGTCTCCAATGATGGATTGATAGAAATGTTTATGATTGGACTGAAATGTTCTGCCTGTAATTTACAATTCAAGCTTTGTATCTGCTGATCTTCTTGGCTGTAGGTGTTATTTGCTGCTTTACTATTTCTAGTGCTTCCTTGATCTTTGTTTGTACATGATATTTCTTAGAAAATTGCAGAAAATATTAATTAGTGGAAGATAGAGAATCTGAAATGGGTTTCCTTGTCACTTAATAGAGTATTTTACAAAGGCCAGTGAGCACTGTATGTCTCAGAAAAACTGTCTACATAATTATTTTAAACTGTACAATCTATTTACCAGTCATTTACACATGATGAAGTGCTACCCACAATTCTGAGAAGAAACATAGTTGAGAATTGTATCCACAATAAACATGTTAATGTTTGGGAACCCAAAGTCCATCACAGAATGCGTAATAAAATTGTTTTACACATTATTTACTGAATGAGCACATTTATTCTCATTCTTTTTAAAAGTAAGGCCAAGAAAGTATTGGCCTTTTATATGGGATTTTCATTTCTAGTTTTTATTCCGGTAACACTATCCTGATAGTTGGAATTTAATCATGGATAGGTGAATACTGTCACACACAAAAGTTCCAGTTTAGATGTAATTCTTAGCAAATCAGACTCACAATGTGAAAGCCCAATTTCAAAGACGTTCCAGTCTCAGTTTTTCTTTATTCAGGGAGTAAGTAGAAAACTGCTGCCTATTATAATATTTACCTTGAACTCACACATTTTAAAATATTATTTAAAGCTTATCAAAATGTGATCGTTTGTATGCAACCATAAAAATATATCTGATTTTATGCAGGATTACTGATGGAAAGGCAATCAGTAAACAACATTCTATTTTTGAAGGGCCCTCTTTCATCTTTGCTCCTCCCATTTCATTCGTTCTCCATACAGCAGTTCCATTCTCCATACAGCAGTTTCATAATCCAGTGTTTGACACAGCAATTACAGAGGAGAACTCAATAAAGGGTATTGCATATCAGTAGATTTGGATCTCTTTGAAGGAGGGCTTTCCAAGTGTGTGTGTGGATGAGGAGAGAGAGAAAGAATGTTTACATATGTGTGCAGATTGCTTTTACCCATGTGTAAAGTCTGGATTTTTAAAAAGTCTCCAGATTCCATCCCTTAAATGTTGCCATTAGAGATACCAAGGACATGTGACTTTCCCTCAGCAGCTCCTGCCCTGTTGAACACCCTTCGCTTTGGGAACCAGTAGGCCCCCACACACTTCTACCCTTGCAGAAAGCTGTAAAGGGATGGGTTTCCCCCTGGGTGCTGTGATTGGAACTCAAGGTATGCATAGAGTGATGGATTGGAGATGGTAGGCCAGGTACCTGATATACTTGTTTTTTTTTATTGTTTGTGGTCTTATTACTGTTGTGAACTACCCAGAGTTGTGTTTTACAAGGTGGTCATATAGGGCTAAAGCACAATAAAATAAGCCTTGTTTATTTTAGTTGTTAGGCTGGAATGGAAGCTCTGCAAATAACAGGGGCCACATCTACACATAGCCCGCCATATATGAAGACAGCATTTCTATAAATCACACACAGATCCTGTAAAACTGTTTGGAAGCACCAGTCCCTCCTTTTCTCAATATATCAGTTGTGGGTAGTGTGAACATGTTCATATCTCGCAAAATAGTATATTTGGTTATATACAGCCAAATGCTGAACATCTTGTGAGAACTGCCCAATATTTCATTTCAGAGGGGCATTTTGCAAAGTGGCCACTCTTGTATTTTCTGGATGTAATTGTGTCTTCTCCTTCAGGAAAACAAACTAAGATTTCTTTAAATGAATTTCTTTCAAAGTTTTCTTTCAATGGGAGAGCAGCAGCAACTCCATAAATTTTATGCAGTGTCTTTATGGCGTGTCTGGAGAAGCCAATCCGATTAAATATCAACTTAACTCTTGTTCCAGAGGAAATGCTCCAAAGACAATTTGGCAGTACTTCCTTAGGAGTTGCAGAGCAGGCAGTGGCTTACTGGCAAAAACTCCTGCCTTGTTCTGTTTTCTGAAACTTCCTCCTTCACCTAGGTATTGAGGTCTCCTTGTCCTTCCTGCTAATCCCTATCTTCCACCATCAACCAGTTCAAGAAGGAGAGGGAGAGGCATCGGTGAGATGCTCTGAAAATGCAGCCTATGACTGACAGGAAGATGCAGAGCTGGTGGCCTTCTAAGATACTGAGGCTGAAGGACTAGTATCTATATCATAAGTCAGAAATCATACCATTAGAAACAAGAGGACATATGCAAGGTCATCATCTAGCATCAAGGAAGTACAAGAGTTCTTTCTGACCAAGGAAATTTTATTCAAATGAGAACAAAAATAAACTTGCTCAGATCTTATGCAAGCCAATAAAGGATGTAAACAAGGATTTTCACGAGCATAGAACTAGTAAAGTTACAACGAATTGTTAAACAGGTAGAGTATAAGGAAGTAAGGTAAATACTGGAAGGAAGAACTGAACACTAGACATTTGCTGACAACTGAAAATAAAAAGATCAGTGTGACTAGATAGATTAGTTTTAAAACAAAACAAAAAAAAAAGGAGGGGAAATTTGCTGTTCTTCTAACACAGAGTTTCACAATCTTAACAATCTTAAGATATATAAATTTCAATTATCACAATTCTCCAACAAGCATGCTGACTGGGGAATTCTGGGAGTTGAATCCACATATCTATTGTCACGGTTGAGAAATCTTAGCAAAAGGATGTGGCTGGTCCTTGAATTAGCCTTTCTACCAGGGAACTAAAAATGTCCAGTCTAATGCCAAGAAAGGGATTGAACTGTAGCCCAAGATAGATGCTTTAAGACATACAATAGCTCCATTGGATAATGTAGGTGATTACCAATGGAAAAAGGAGCGACTATACAGGAAGGCAAGTTATGTTGACCTTCACATACTTGTAAGGGATTCAAATATTTTATTAGATTTTTTCCAAATAATGTTTACTTATCCCATCTAAACCATTTCCTGTGTTTCAGCTTTGGTTTGAAATACATTAAGTACCAAACACATTTTAAAAAAAAACACATACACGCACAATATAGTCCATTAGAATGGTAGACCTTTTGCCCAAAGAAGAAAAGAACAACTGGATGGAACTTACTGATTGGTCTGTTGTCTTTCCTGTCAAGATTGCCCTCGCTTTGGCTTTGGTCAGGGGGAAAGACTTTATGTAGGAATCATAGAGCAGCTTGGCCAGGGCTCGCAGATCAGCAGACTCAGGGTTCAGCTGGTCGATGTCACTTGAAATCTCTGCCAAGAGTTTCTCCTTCTCAGCTTGTGGCATTCGCCCAAACCTAATAGCTGAAAGGAAAACGGCAACAGTAATAAACTGCACCTAACTGATCTCTATTCTGTTGTAATTGCATTTTCCCTCCACCCCCTTTTACAACTTTACAGGATGGATTTCTTTTATGAAAAAAAAGGGCATTGAAAATAACAGGGAAAAATTATCAGCTCATAAAATGTACCAAAAATGAAGAGGGAATGAGGACATTAGGACATTTGGCTAATTCAAGAGACGTTGGTGGCGTTTTGATGGAAACCAGGCCACTGATGTCCAGCTCATAGTAGCAAGGCCAATGTAATACAAATATAATGAATGAATGAATGAATGATTTTCTGACATTCCAATATAGCTCTGTGCTGTAAGACAGAACTTATATTTTCCAATACATCCAGCTATAAAGCAGAGTTAAATATTTCAGATTTCTTCACCCATTATCCATTACCCATTACCATTATTAGAAAAAAAGAAAAGAAAGCCAGCATATCCATAGAGAGCAGAAGTGTATAGAGTGAATTTAATTACTTTCCTTTTCCCTCTCTACTGTTTCTTTCAATGGAAATCATGAAAAAATGCTTATATTTGCTTTGAATTCTAACTGCAATATAATGTTTCTTCTCAGTGGAAAAGCAGTGCATGTGTTTGGTTATCTCGGTGTCACCATCACTAGTGACCAATCATTGTTAAATCACTTCCTTTCTTCTCTTTGAGAAAAATGGCTTCCCACACATCCTAGTACAGTCTCTGTTGTATAAAGACTCTTCATTTGAATAAAGATAGTAGCTACCTAGGCTGATCTTCTTCTCCTGGGGGAATAGCTTTAGACATGTTCAGAATGTTGGTTAATGTGGGCTAAAAATCCTAAAATGTATCTATTTAACTATAAGGCTATTTTTCTTTTCTACGCTGAATGCATAAATAATTTGAAGGGACAAAAAGTTCACCCTGGTAGAATTTCACTGATATCAAAGGAACTTTTCTAAGTAAATATTGACATGTAATATTAGGACTTAAAAATTATCTGTATGTGTGTTTGTCTTCATATGTCTGTTTTGTCTATCTCTGTGTAATACGCTGAAATCAGTTTTTCTGTATAGAACTGAAAAGTCAAAGATAAAATTCTTCAGTTTCAGCAGAATATTTTACTTCATTCCTTTATTAGCTGATTATTAAAAGCATGAAAGAAAGTTCAAAACTGCCAAAGCACCAAATAAGTGTTCTAAATTGTATTTTTAGAAATTCGTGATTTTACATGGTATAGTGATTATGGTACTGGTCTAGAAACCAGCAGATGATGAGTTCTACGACTTCCTTGGGCGTGAAAACCAACTAGGTGATTTTGGGCCAGTCTCTCTCAACTCAACCCAATTCCTTGTGGCGAACATAAGGAGGCAGGAGAATTAGGTATGCTTGCTGCCTTAATAAAACAGCAGGACAAAACTACAGATATAATAATACCCTGTTTCCCCCAAAATAAGACATCCCCTGATAATAAGCCCAATCGGGCTTTTGAGCGCATGGCAATAAGGCCAAGTGCTTATTTCAGGGTTCAAAAAAATATAAGACAGGGTCTTATTTTTGGGGAAACATGGTACTTAAAAAAAGATATAAAAAGGCAGGCTAAAAATCTAACAGGTTCTTCAAAGAAGGCATGAATCAAAGCTTCCATGGTGATCCTTTGTGTAGAAAATTCACACAGAGAAATGGTCCTTACTTAGGATTGTTCATTTAATGATGATCCAAAGTTACATCGGCTTTGGAAAAAGCGACTTAAGACCTGAGCTTACAACTATTAGACTACCCCTCACCCCACCCCGTGGTGATGTGACTCCAATTCTGGCACTTGACACCTGCATTTACAGCTGGTTATAGTGTACTACTATTACACACTTGTGATCTGTGGTCTTTTTTCCCCCTGATATCTGGCCAAAAAAAAAAAGGCCACTGGGGAAGCTGGATTTGCTTAACAACTGCATGATTTTCTGCTGTGATTTCCCTAATGCCCATCATAAAAATTGTAAAATTGTGTCTGACTCGACTTACAATCAAATGACTTATCACAGAAATTTCAGTCCCAATTGTGATCATAAGGTGAGAACTACCAGTACGTTTTGTAATGAAAATAATTCTAACAATATCCATGTATTTAGAAACTGGGGCAAATTGCTCATGTTTAAAAATGCATACAGTAGAGTGGAGACAAATCTGATGGAAAGATGTTGGTAGCGATATATGAATTAGAATGAAATGGATTATTCTTTGCAAGATCAAAGAGTCTCTGTTTTCTATGGAGGGAGACAGTGTTATTTATAATCCTCATTTGTACAGCATGTCTCCGTGGATGCCAAGCTTTATAGCCCTTAACATGCTACACGGCCATATTTACCTATAATAAAATCAAGCAAAGCACACAGTACCTTTAACAATCTGAGAATTTCTAGATTAGTGCTATAAACCATAAATTTTGGAGGTCAACAAAAGCTGTACCTCCAAAACATGTGATTTTCTTCCGCATTTGTAGACAGGAAGTATATACATTGGAAAAGGAATTGCCTAAAGTAACTGACGGAACTGATGCAACAATCCAAACTCTAGATTTTTTTTACTTTCAACATGTAACATAAGGTTGTTGTGTAGGACCAGTTTAAGGAGTTTGGTGGTCCAATGCAATACTAGGTTTGGAACTCACTCACAGCCCTAGATTAATATTACAGATGGATTCTTGCTAAATGAGATAAAAATTATGCATCCAAAATAGAATATCCACAGCGCCTGAACTAAATATATATCTGGAAGGAATGTACCGGATGTAAAAAAAATCATCAATGATTAAAATCCTGTTTAGCAGAATGGCTTTATTGGCCAATATGACCTTTGGTGAATAAAAAGCTTCATTCACTAATGGGTAGATCATCGTCCTCAAACATCCTGTCAAACCTTTCTATTCAGTGGCTAAGTAGACCTATGGGTATCATTCTCCTCTTCCAAAATCCCAACCATTTGAGGAGAACACAAGAGTCGAACAATAGAGGAAAGTCTTGAAATAGTTGAATTATGGGTTATTTGCTTTTGCACCCTTGCTCACCCATACTATAGTCTATTTCAACCTGCCACTTTGCCCTACTTTGCAAAGGTCCAAAACAGGTACAATCCCTTAAGCAAATGCTGCTGTGTGGATGATGTGTACGTATCTGCCTACAGATGATTGGACCTGATGTCATTGAAAATAGCAATAGCAATAACCCTTAGACTTATATACTGCTTCATAGTGTTTTACAGTCCCTTCTAAGCAGTTTACGTGGTCTATATTTTCTCTAAAATGAATATAAAAAAATCTTTATTTTTCTCAGTAAGCAGTAGTCTCAGTTTTATGCAATTTCAGAAAGGCCTTGAATTGTTTTACTGGAGATAACCTGATTTTTAAGCTCTGATATTTATCTTTTGTTAAATAAATCTGTTTGTGAGAACTATTTCTCACATTGATAAAAGCGCTGAGAGTTATCAACACAGGAAATGCCTACTGTCCCATCTCCACAAGAGAGGCTTATTTCTTTTCTACATCAACAAAATAGGAGGAAACAACCAAGAGTCTTGCTGCTGAATTGCTAATGTATACTATAGGCATCTTATCCAAAGCAGGGCACTTGCTTGAATTCTTGTGTTATAACTTTTGTTAATAAATTCTAATTTATAACTACTATTAATTATTGCTCTTGGATTCTTGTTCCTTGAATTAACTCTTTCCAGTCAAGGGTGCAAAGAGGAAAGTTTGACAGTGTTTGTTATTAGTCTTTTCCAATTTGACTCCAACTGCCTTTAGCCATCTTGGTTAGAAACTAATTGGAAATCAATCCAATATTTCTGGGGAAAACAAGGCTACTGAAGGCTACACTAACTTAATTCATAGAATTATTGAGGATGGATCAGTCATGGTGTGGAATCTGATACCTCAAGAAACTCAGGTCACTAGATTCAGTTGTATATGAGAGCCCGTGTCCTTCTATTCTGTCTTGAGAAATCCCATACATTTCACTGTTCTTCCATAATAGATAATATATACTGTTCAGAATGAGCTTAACTAGGAAAGTGTGTGCGTCTATATGAGGTTCTATAAAAATATTTTCACAGCAATATTTTTGTCTTTAAAATAACATCAGATTTGAGAAAATACTTCTCATAACAATTTATTTGTTGGTAATAAAAAACAAGTTAAGAGTTTCTTCTGGCGTCAGGAAACTACATTTTATACTGAGAAAATAAAAACCACAGAGAAGATATTTTCCCAGTAATGTTTGCAATTCTTTAGTTTTTTAATTACATAAGACTCTGTTATGACATT
Source organism: Ptyas mucosa (assembly GCA_012654045.1). NCBI lineage: Eukaryota > Metazoa > Chordata > Lepidosauria > Squamata > Colubridae > Ptyas > Ptyas mucosa. The sequence continues at coordinate 5,732,823 of WNWU01000041.1, forward strand.
CTATTCCTGTTTTCGTTTGGCTTTGCCAGGAGAGAGAACACAATCTTCACTAGAATTCATTCTCTCAAGAATTATAACATTAAATATTTTCTCATAAATTTATAGCATGAACTTAAATGGTCTTTAAATTGTCCCATATCATACATTCATCTCCTAAAACTATCAAGCTCATTCTTACAAGCTGTGTTAGGGCCAAACGATATGTTGTACTCAAATATATTCTTTTAAAAGTCAATGGGGACTCACTCCTTTAAGGAAATAGAAGAATAAATGTGCAGCCCAGAAAAACTAGGCAAGATCTTATAACTGAGGAAGATTGACCACTGTATATGACAAAAACATGAACAAGAAGGAAGTAGAAATAGTTTTTTTTTACTGACATTTTTGCTCATTAAAATTGCAAGTATAAAAGTTGACTTTGGGGAATATAAAATGTAATCTGGGGAAAAAAAGGAAACGTACCTCTTCAGTATTTTGTGGCAATTTACAACTATACTATCCCCCCCCCCCCATTTTTTTCTGTTCTGTTTTGTTGGCATCCCCTTCTCTCCATACTGACTGGGATCATTTAATGAGTGTACTAATATCACAATGTTTTGGAGTAAATTAGATCTGGCTTTATCGGACTGCCAATGAGGATACATGAAACAACAATAACTTCCCTTAGCAGAAATACTTCTCTACATTGTCAAGGCTTCCAACAGAAGAGGTTTGCTACAGACCCTGACTGCTATGCAATTCTGGCAGGCAGGGTCAAGGAGAAGAGCCTTTTCCTCTGTGGCCCTGACCTGTGGAACATTCTACCACTGTAGGCGAGAACTGTTTCTGTTCTTTTGGCCTCCCGGAAGGGTATTAAAACTTGATTTAGCCAGTTGGCTTGGAACCACAAGGGGGGTGGGGCATGACTGATGGGATAAGAAGACCTCATCTCCATCCTATCTGTCTCCTTGCTTCTAGTTTTCTGCATAATTTTACAACTTTTAATTCCTTTTCTATGTTCTATTAGCCACCCAGAATCACCCTATCGGAAAGATGGGAGGCATATAAATTTAATAAATAAATAAGCAGCAGCAAATAAACTACTTCATGAAAAATACTTTCATAACAAGGTCAAATCCAGGTAGTTCAAACCCGGACCACATAATTTTAAGACTACTTGCCAAAGAATGTTATAGCAAGTACCGTACTTCCAGCTTAGAGCCATTGCAATCACATTGCAAAGCAGAATTCTCCTCTCCTGAAAAATCCAGAGATACCAGAGGGCTTTTCTGATGCCACCAATTAATATAAAGCCATCAGATGTTCTTTCTTTCCTCAGACTGGATGAAATGGCATTAGCCTGTAACTTTCTTCCTTTGAGAATGGCACCAACTGTAAGCCCATGAAACTGTAGGACTTACAGGGGGGTGGAAAGCTCAGCTAGGTAGATGCTAACTCAACTCCAACTGAAGCAGAAATGTTGTGAAGATTATTTAGCTGCATTCCCTCTGGAATGGTTTCCCAATGGCAAGAATTCCAGTCTTGACTTGTCTTCCAATCATGGATTTCATCATTCTCTCCTGCAATGCAGGTCCCTCTCCCCTGCACAATAATAGCTATTTGTACTGTTTTCTGCACTCTTTCAGTGCAGAAAACCAGATAGAGACATTGGCCAACTATCTAGGTTATTCATGAAGTGGCATAACAATGCAGGAAAGGCTATGAAAGATGGGGCTGATGGTTGTGTCATTCATCTCTTTATCTCTCAACTCCTTGGAAGAAAAAAATCTTATTCAGCCAAAAGCTAGGCATTTCATTAATAATTATGCATATGAACAATAAAAGGCAAAATCTTTTCATCTCACCATAGTTAAAATGGATTAATATTGCCCCAGCCTTAACATAGACATGAAATAAGTTTCAAGAAGAAAGGGAGGAAGGGAGGGAGGGAGAAAGTGAAGGAAGGAAAGAAGGGAAGAAAAAGAAAGAAAGAAAGAAAGATATCTGATTTTGAAAGTGTTAATGTTATTGCACTGAATGATGTACTTAGTATATGGTGCAAAACAAGAGATGAGTCAGAAACAATAAGGCCTTTCAGACTCACAAGCAGAAAAACCTATGATTATATAATCTCAATTAATAAAATGAAATCTAAATAACCAAATGAGACAAAGCTAATAACATAATAAGATGTAGCAATGGAAGAGGAAGTAATAGGGACAGGAAAGTAGAATAAGCAGTCCAAAGCTTTTCAAGCCAAATATTTATTGAATAACCTACATAAGCCAAATATTCACTGTTTGAAAAAAACTACATAAAATCTATGCCTCAAGAGGATATTTATATTTTATTGTGAACCTTCCTATTTTCCAAGAAATATAGGAAGAATTAAGTGCTATGGGCTGACCTAGAATATAAGCTCCCAACAGTCAACAAACACGTTACAGTATTCGACAATATTGTCATGGAGTTTTATTTTGTATCCAGATGGATATAAAATAACTTCATATGTTATCAATCACTTCATATGTTACCGATAATATCATACTCTACATATTACATTGACACTTGAACAGTGTTTCTCAATCTTGGCAACTTTAAGATGTGTGGACTCCCAGAATTCCCCAGCCAGCCATTGGAGTTAAAGTCCACATATCTTAAAGTTACCAAGGTTGAGAAACACCGCACTAGATGTATATGATTTCTTTCTCAAGTATGGCTAGGATACCAAAAGGCATAGTGTGGTAAAGGAGAACAGAAAATAATTTAGGAAAAACTAACAGTGATAGTTAATGGGAATATACAGATAGATAATGATTGTGTGCAACAATCACAGCAACCAAAATACCAGCTAACATCTTGCTGATAATTGTAGATCTCTTCCAGCTGTTCTGCAGGGTGAACATGCTTCTTCATTCCAGCAAGTTCATTTTGCTTGAGCTATCATATAACCAACCAAGGATATGCTCCTTTGTCAGGACTGGAAGAACTGTTGCTCACATTCAGCAGCCCTAGTCCTGAGGTCTTAAGCATGACTAGGAAGGATTACCATGGTTTGTAGCCCCTGACATTATTAAACATCTTTCTATGGGAATTGCATCTAAGTGCCAAACTCAAATAATCATACGCCTAGATCTTGCAATGCATTCTCAGGGTTTTTTTTAAACCTGGCTGAATTTGGGATTGACAAGAAAAGGTATCCAGGCACAAGGTTCCGTGGATCATCCAGGTTATATTTAAAATATATTTTTTTAATTACTCTTTTAGCATTTCATGACATGGCTATGTTCCTATGAGATATAATAGAAGTGAGATTATTAAAACATTTGAAATTGTACACGTTTTCAGGCAACTGTTAAAGAGTACTTATGTGTGCAAGTTGCATAGGATGTCACATTCTATATAAAGAGCAGCTGAACTCTGTATATTCAAAATGCACAGAGCCGGAGAGGAGAAAGTTTTCATAGAAAACAGATGCAATCCATTCCCTTGACACATCATTACCAATCAGCTAACTAGAAATTAAGATGCTTACCATTATGCGACATTCCAACTGCAAGGCACTTTTGGAATCGGCAATATTGACATTTATTTCTACTTTTTTTATGAATGCGGCAGTTGAGATCACATCGATCATAGATTAATTTTAAACGGATTGTTCTGCGAAAGAAACCCTTCAATAAAAATAAAGGGATACAAAAAATATTAGCCTTAAAGAATTTCCCACCATATCAGATTTAAGTTGAAAGACAACTATATATTTTTGGCTAGAAATATTTTCATTTTATTGTGGATTTTATCACTCTCTCTAATATTTTTTGAAATCTGATTTCTCAGTATTCATTCAGAACAAAGCAATATGGTGTGTGTGTTTTAAATATTGTATTAACATAAAAGGAACTCTTTTTAATTCCAGTGTAATTTACTTTATGGTATGTTCATTGTAGCTTAATTAAGATATCTGCAAGAATTAAGTATACTAAATAGAGAATTTGTGTGTACACATGTATGGAATAATTTTCTACCTTCTTATTTATAATTCTGCAAAACATTTTAAATACTCACTTAATAAATTATATTAAATTATAGTTTCTGGGAAAGTGATGTGATTGTTTAAAAGAGAAGTTTTTTTAAATAAATTGCTTGATGTGACAAAATATTAAGATTGAACATGCTTTGGGGAGGTCTACATGACATATCTCCAAGAGTTGTATTTATTTCACATGTTTGGATGGAGTGCATGAGAAACATTTTCTTACTTTGGCTTACTTCCTGTTTGAAATATATTTGTCTTGTTAGAATATTCCACTTCAGCTTTTATCTGCCCCTTAGTATACCCTCAGAGAGTAAGCACTTTAACAAATTTAGCTTTTGTCTAACAATACTAAAAATGTGATTTAATAACAGAAAGTTAGCTTGCTAACAATTCTAAAAATGTGATTTAAATCACATTCTTAGAATTGTTACAAAAAACCTAAATGTGCTTGCTCTCTCAGGGTATACTAAGGGGCAGATAAAAGCTGAAGTGCAGTATTCCAACAAGACAAATACTAAACAAAACATACTTTAGAAAAGTAAGTTCCTTATTGTCATTTGCCTGTTAGTTAACTAAAACAGACAAGGAACTTTTTAGTGAAAACTAACTCAGATGATGTTTTAGATTCTATTAATACAAAATAATGAGGACCAGCATGTTCGAACATATTTTAGAAAAGAAATAAACTAGAAGTATATGACCCTCCTGAATTTGGTGAATTAGAAATTCTTATCTTTGACTATTGATATTACAGTAAGGGCTGATAGCATTTTAAAGAAATAAAGAAACTTTTTTTAATGAATCATGCATTACTACAATTACCTACCTTGCAACCTTCACATGCATGCACTCCATAATGAAACCCAGAAGCTTTGTCCCCACACACCCTGCATTCAATAGCCATGAGAGAACAAGAGGCTTCTTCATGAGGTTTACTATACATCTGAAGTTTTTCTGAGAAATACGGTGGAGATGGAGGCTCTACTTTAATTGCATCTGAATAAGAGGAAGATTTCAAAAGAAGAATTAACTAAATACCTGATTATTACCAATTGCCAATCTGAATGCATTCAAGACTCAGATATTTTAAAAACTATACAAGAGTTAGATATACATAGTTAGTGAAGTCAGAAAATGGGAGTCTGAAATATCTAACCTTGCCATTCCAGTGGAAAAAGCCGAAGTAAAACATTGGTGGCCACCAATTACTGTATATTATGTTTCTAAAGCAGAATTTGAAATCCAATTCAAAACATAGTTTCAACTATAGTTGAACACAATATTTTCATTTTTTAAAACTATAATTTCTGTGAAGCAAATAGTGTCCAGGGGAAGGAGCTACAAGCTGAGATTTGCCCATATATCTTGCTGATACTTCTTAGGCCCTATACTACAAAATGGGAATAATATCCTTTAGAATTTCTATATACTATGAATATACTATATATATTATGAAACTATGTATAGGACTTTTCAAAATGAATAATTACATCTGTATAATTGGTACACGTTGTTATAGAAAGTGCTATGAAATAATTGTCTAGTATGATAAACATATTGGTGTCAATTATGAATGTTTCAGTTCATAAAATCAAGCTTGGTTTTGGCTGATTTGCAATACTCAATATGCTGCCTTTGGAACCTGGGCTTTCAAAAGGAACATGCCATTAAGCTGTTGATTTTCCAAGCCATTATGCCTCCAAATTCTGGTCATATTTAAGATGAAGCGGCATCTAATACTTTGGAATGGCAAGACTGATAGCATGCACCATTAAATTATTCTTTTCTAAAAGTTGTACTCAGAGTGGGAAAAAAAATTATATAATTCTACAACCATGAAATAGAAAACAGGCTGTTAGCTCTCCCAATCCTGCTTCATATATTACACAGATCGGTTACACAATCTTTGCTTTAGTGCACATTAATTCCAAGAATAAAAAGTATTGGTTGTATTATTTATATTTTTATTGCACGACTGATTTTGAAACTCAGTAAACCATAAAAAAATAAAGAATTATAAATCTAATGCTGCTTCTTAGAGTATCTTTCAACAGGCAGTACTACATTAGTTTCTTGTGAATTCTGTACAGTCAGATCTATAATGTCAGATTTTTTTTATATTTCATCTTCTCTCTGAATTGAATTGAAACCACTTCAGACATTTAGAGAGTGCTGATGATAGCACTATCTCAATTTGAAATATGTGGGTGACAGGCTTTGTGGCAGCTCTCACTGTTTGGAACATTTGCCCCATTAGAGATAAACACAGCAATTACCTTGCTAGCCTTTCCCAAATGGGGTGAAGTTTCAGCAGGCTACAACCTCCTGAATTGATTAGTTCCTCAGTTGATTAAAGGATGGTGGCTACCATAGTTATAGATTAAAGATTTGTACCCTTGATTCTCTTTGATTTTTGTATTTGCGTCCCATGCACAGTATTCTGATTAGGGTGGGATATGAATATTGTGAATCAATCTTAGCTAAGATTACCAATTTATGAACTAGTATTTATTTATTTGTTTGGTAAATATATTTCCTGTCCATCTTCCTAAGGGGCTACTCTGGGCGGCTTACAACAGTAAAAACAGAGCAATTAAGAGTAAAAATAACAGTATCAAAGTAATGAAATGGTAAAGATAAACAATGGAATAAACAATGAAGGTACAGTAATATGAGATTGAAAATGAGTGGGTGGGGGGACTCAAGGAGTACAGAAGAGAGATGGGTTTATCTTCGATATAGTTTAAAAAGGTAAAGGTTCCCCTTGCACATATGTGCTAGTCGTTCCGGACTTTAGGGGGCGATGCTCATCTCCGTTTCAAAGCCGAAGCGCCAGCGGTGTCTGAAGACGTCTCTCTGGTCATGTGGCCAGCATGACTAAACGCCAAAGGTGCATGGAACACTGTTACCTTCCCACCAAAGGTGGTCCCTATTTTTTCTACTTGCATTTTTACGTGCTTCCGAACTGCTAGTTGATATAGTTTACAGCCCATTTAAATGTACATAATTTTGGAATCATAAAAATTCATTTCCCAAATTTTTAAATAATTTTTTAAATAAATTATATATGAATTCAATTATATATAATTATTATATATAATTGTTTATTTTAAAATATGCATAAGTATTGAATATATGAACAGTGCGGCACCTGGGTATCGTTAGTTTTGAATTTAGCTTTTAAACTGATTAAGTGTATACAGAATGATAGTTCTAGTCTTTTTTGTTAAGAAGGCCAAGCAACAGTTTGTATTCCGGATTGTATAAAGCAAGATTTTTCAAATTGCGTTCAGTTGATGGAGTTTTGTGAAAGACTTAAGGAAATCACTTGAGCTTTGCCTCCTGATCAGTCTTGGGATTTTTTTTTTTTAACTATCAGGTTTCACAACCTGAAAACCCCTGATTTAAAGCCATTCACTAGTTAATTTATAAGCCATGGTGTTTGATGCCAACTAAAGCTGAACACTCTTCTAATAACTACAATGATCAAGCCATAAAACGTTTACATACTTTGACAATCTTGAAATTTCACATCATATTTATAGTCAAGGGCTATCTGGTCAGTTCTTCCAAGAGGGAGGTCCTCATAATGTGGAGAAGAAAGGCTGGAAAAATCAACAGTGCTGAAGGGCTTTATGTCAAATGCATGGGAGTGTTCATCCATTGCAGAAAGATCAACTGGGCTAATACCAAAGTTCATGGGCCAAAACGGCATTTCGGTATCAACCATTGTAAAGCCTGAAATTAAAAAGAAAAAGAGAAAAAAGTGAGACTCAATATTTATAAAATAAAAATTTACATCATTACAATTACATTCACATTCGGGAAAAAATAAGCCATAAATACTCAGAAGTGCTGGTCTGACACAGTTCTGTAAAGATTTTTAAAAGCAACACATACCAACGATGTATGAATGATTGCAAATCTGGTTTTTAGTGATGTTATTTTTTTTATTAATATCAGAAGTGGTATGTTGGATTTTTCCTCCCCTGGGGAAAAGGAATCCAATAAATCTAGGGAGGGGATGAATAATCAGCAAATGCTTAATATACCAGAAGTTTATTACCATTAGTATGGCAAAATTAATTTTAGTGGGAATTGTGTGGGAGAGCTTCCTGTAGATTACATTCAGTATAGATATTATTTGTTTATTTCAAAGTTACACTTTCTGAGCTGAAAAACCATCCCCTAAAACCAGGTGCAATTATGGCTGATTGTGAGTGTACAGTTTACATATGTTCAGAAACCTTCAAATATCACTTATATTAATTCTTCTACAAATGCATTATGGCTGTTGTCATTGTATAAACAATGATCCCTTTGATCTTTGCTGTTGTCACTCTATAAAACAAGATTCCTTTGACCTTTGCTTGAGAGCTCCAATATGATGCTTTGGCAGTTAAAAAAAAAATCCAGTAGAAAAAGATGGTGATACTTATGCCAAGACAACTATGGAGAATTGGATCTGGTTAATGAGGTGGTTAATGGTTAAGAATCCTAAACCTGTAGACTACATTAGAAAGTATAAATATCATCATAGAAGGTCGCCATGGTTCACCAATTCTGTATAGTTACCAAGAAAACTACATAGATGTCCCAGATGCTTACTAGGAGGTGACTTGTTATTGCAAGATTTAAACCATTTTGCTCAGCAGAATTAAGTAGTGCTCATAGTACATAGTACAACTGTTCTTTCACACAAGAATTACTTTTTCAGACAGAATGCTGCCTACAACTGTAAAGAGTCAACTTTGGACTTCATGACAAATGAACAGATTCCACAAAATGCAGCAACAACCACTAAATTTTTGTATTTGCCTAGCACTGGAAATCCAGGAATTGTTCACCAAGTCTGGAATTGTAAAATACTCATAACTAAATTAGGATCAGGCTAGATCTTATTAATAATCCTAAAAAAATAAGAAAACACCCACAATATACCAATTTGAAAAAAGGGGAGACAGAGGCAGGAAAGCAATGCCTTTCAAAGGCCACAAGTGAATGCTTTTTTAGGAATATATGATACCAGTTTTGAAGTAGGCAACTGCTTAATTAGTACCAGAGATATATGATATGATACGCACACACACACATACATATAGGTATGTGCAAGACTAGAACTGTACATCAGACACACACACACACACACACACACACACACACACACACACACAAATAAGGAAGCTGACTGTATTTGGCTTGATATTTCATTTGAAACTTGGAATACTAGCATGCATGGACTTTACACCTTTATGTAATAAAAACTGGTTTGGCTCTGTTTACTTTGAATCAGCCAGTACTACCCTGCCTTCCTTCCTAAAAATGGTTTTAAAATAGCAGCAATGGTCTATCGACTGTAATCACATTAGACTCGGGAGGAGAGGCTTTTGTCAACGTTTAACTTCCTTGGTGACATAGGCAAACATATCACTGGCCCTGGGTATCCCAGCTCTGGTATAAGATGTACCCTGTGACCTGGGTGAGTCTGGACATGCCTTAAAGTTTGCAATCCTCAGCACACTTCTTTGGAAATTCCCCCCTCTTCCTCCATCAGTATTTTCTGCTGAGCAAATAATTTTCTCAGCAGGGTGGAAAACTCCTTTTAAAAAAGTGATTTCAATATTTTCAACTGAAAAACAATTAAAACCTCTGTTGATAGAGATATCATAAAAATGAAAAAAAATATCTGAAAAGCAGAGGAATATATGGGCAGTCAATCTCTCTCAGCCACACCTATTTTTACTTGTAGGGTTGTTGAGGTCTTGGACAACTTGCCCTGGCCAACTTGTCCCAGCTGTCTTGCCCTGGCCGACTCACCATAAGACAACTTGTTGCAGGATAATTCAGCACAGGATAACTCAAGAGAGGGATGAGTTAATTGCAGCGGTCTTTTTCTTGCTTTAGATTTGAACCTTCTCAAGTTAGAAGTCCTCAAGGCTGCGGGTGAGCTGCAATTTTACTTGTCCCTCTGTTGAATTATCCCGTGTTGAATTGTCCCATGGAGAGTTGTCTTGTGGTGAGTTGACCATGACAAGTCAGCTGGGACAAGTTGTTCCATTCCAGAGTTGTTGTGGGAAAAAATATGGAACATTAGCTATGCTTCTGGAGCTCTTGAGGAATGGGTGTGTGTGCATGACATAAATATGCCATCTACAGTACATACATCATACTTCACCAAAAATAATACATCAGATCCAGTGATTTAACCAAGGTTCCCTAGAAATTTTGTGTCTGAGAAATTGTGCGCTCAGTCTTTGTGCTGTCAACATTCAGCAGTGCAATTTCCTGTGGCTCTGCAAAAGAGGAATTTCAAGACTTGCATATGGTCATTAGACAAAGGATCGGCAACTCCTAGTTTAAGCAAAACTCTCCGTGTGGTGTCAGTTTTAATTTGTGAATAGAGGAAAATTGAGAACCAGAGTTAGGGCCATCCTGCCATTTTTCCAATACCCAAATCTACATTCATTTTTTTTATTGCTCCTGGGAAGCCATTAATGAAAGATAAAGACTCCTAGTCACCACATAGCCATCTCCATTGGAAGCCCCCTTGTGAGACTCAAAATCTACACTTTTGAGCCTAACGTTCCTTGCATATCAGGTTTTATCCAAGTTTTGCAGAAAATAATTACAAATGATTGAATATAAATAAAGGTCAAAAGTGTTAAAAGTGACCAATACTGTCCTTTCGGTTTGCGGGAATGCTGCATGTGGCATGACTAGGGCTAAAAATGGCAGCCTAGTTTATCTTATGAAAGCATTATAAGAAATCTCAGGTGACCAAAGATCTGACAGGAAAAAGTAAATGTCAGTGTCAAAGTTCCTCTGGTGGCAATTATGGTATATGGAAAATTGTGACTTTGAGTCTTCTATAAAAGGCAAAGAGCATGAATTAGTGAATGATCTGAATGAAGATATTCAATACTTATAGCCTGGAGCTAATGCTCCAGGAAACACAGGAAATTGGAAGGGGATGTTTCATTATGAGAGGAACAGCTAAAATGTATGTCAGGAAATATCATCTAGTGTTATCTAGGTTGCTATGGAGCAAATAAAAGTAGAAATCCAAAGTTTATGATAATTGTATGTGACACTCAAGGATAATGTAAGAACCAGAAATGAGTTCTGAGAAAAAATGTATTATTTTGAAGGCAACTCCAGGGGGTAAAATTGTTAGGTCGATATGCATGAATAAGGAAAAATCATTCAAAAAAAGCAGTGGTGGGATTCAGCCAGTTCGCACCACTTTGGGAGAACCGGTTGTTAACTTTCTGTGCAGTTTGGCAAACTGGTGGTTGGAAGAAATCATTAGGGCAGAGAACCGGTTGTTAAATTACTTGAATCCCACCACTGAAAAAAAGTGACTGATCATTCAGAAATCCAAGAATTAATAAGAATGGTGACTGTTTGGTACCTGATTAGAAAAAGGCCTGTTTTGAATACATGATTTAATGATAAGTCTATCCACATGTACACATGGCAACGGAATGAATATAAATTTAAAAGCATGGTTGATTTGAGGAGAAAATGCATATAAGAAGAAGAGGAAAGAGGTGAAAGAAGTAAAAGTAGAAGGGTAGGAAGAGAACATACATATCCTACATTTGTGGTTAAGGTACCAGGCTAGCAACCAAACACTGAGAGTTCTAGTCCTGCATTAGGCACAAAGCCAACTGGGTGACCTTGAGCCAGTCACTCTTTCGCAGCTCCAGAAAGCAGGCAATGGCAAACCAGTTCTGAAAATGGCAGAACAGGCAGTCATCAGGAGTCAAAACTGACTTGAAAGCACATGCACACACATAAAAATTCCCCAAACATAATCATTGGACATAAGGGAAAAAAATAGAAACTGGAACAGAGAGAAAAGAATTATTTTACAGCGAGTTACAGAAGTGTATGGACCTACATATATGAAAGGCCAGTATGAATAAGGATGCTCAATAGAACTGTTGCAATGAAAGTCACTTTGAATGAAGGACGAATTGCATATCAGAAGAAAACTGAGGTTAAAAAAGAGAAAAAGGCAGTCACAAACAGCTAAGAAAATGAAACTGCTAAACTTAAAAGTGACCAATAAAATACACCGTCATTTTGAAAGGAGAAGAAGGTTTTGGAAATGGGTGAAGAGGCAAAAGAAAGAGTTCCAGCAGAATGGATGGAACGAAAAATAATAAAAGTGATGAAATGATTTCGGATAAAGCTGAAATTATGGTAGACAAAGTGCATTAGAGATTTTACAAGAATTATAATAATGTGTTGAAGAGTAGAATGAATGTGAATATTAGTGTTCAAGAAAACTAGATGAAAAAAAATGTGGTGAAAATGTTAGAAAACTCCAAGCTTGCAAAAAATACTGAATGGTGCTGATATTAGGTGTGTTTCCTTTTGTCATCTCATACCTTAATTCCTTTGATTTCTTACTCTTATCTGTGCTATATATAATGTTGCTTATCCCAGAAAAGAAGAACACAATTAATATGTAAGAAATTATGTATGAATTTACCAGCTGCTGCAATTGTTTGAGACTGTAAACCTTCCTGTTGTGTTAAAAAAGCTAAGCCAAATATTAATGAGATCAAACTATCTTCCCAGCAACTGTTTCCCAATAAGAGTGCATGGTTGTATTTATTCATTTATCACATTTATATGGCCACGTATCTCATGGAAAGTGACTATTGGTGGCATATAATAATTCAATGGTGCATTATTCATGATCTTAGGGCACAATTTGTCTTGCTTAGGTTTGGCTGAGACAGGATCAACAAAGTCATATGTTGTGATTTATTAACCGTGTTTTACAGCCTAGGATTGTGTAACCCAGGCCACCATGTCTTACTCAAAATCAAACCACAGTTTGCACAGTGTCTGAATCCAGCCAGAGAAAGAACCCTTTAATTCCCCTCTCGTCCAATATACTGAAACTACATCAGAACTGATCTTGGCACACCCCAAAAGATAGGCAAATGCTTTTTAGAATGCTATGTCAAAACCTGCACTGTTCTTTTTCACACAGAGGAAGAGAGGATTAAATAGTTATTTGCCTATAGTTTTGCATCAATAAGGGAACTAGCTATATGGCGCCAATTTTACAGCTCCTCGAAACATTGACCAGAACAAAAAAGAGCTAGTGTTTGAAGTGCCACCTAGAACTTTAGGCTTAATGCTTTCTCAGATTATAATGTGAAAATCAGAGGTGGTATTTAGCAGGTTCTGACCAGTTCTGGAGAACCGGTAGCGGAAATTTTGAGTAGTTTGGAAAACTGGTAAATACCTCCTCTGATCAAGAGGAAATGGGATTTTGCAATAACCTTCCCCTGGAGTGGGGTGGGAATGGAGATTTTACAGTATCTTTCCCCTGGAGTGGGGTGGGAATGGAGATTTTACAGTATCCTTCCCTTGTCACGTCCACCAAGCCACGCCCACAGAACCGGTAGAAAAAAAATTGAATCCCACCACTAAGAATTATCTATGATGAAAATACATTAAGCATGCACTCTTTGACACATTTTGGGGAAACTGGTAAGAGAATTTTCTCCTTCATGTCTTCTGAATAAACTGTTTCAGTTTACATTTCCTAAGTATTTCAGACTGAAGAAATAATCTTTTTAAAAAAAAACAAACAATAGTGTGCTGAAGAAACAATATTCCTATCTTTTCTGTTCCTCTGGTTTATTTTGTCTGTAATATTCTCTAGTCTATATGAAAGGCGCTGTGGAGACATTTATCATTTTTTTCAGAAATAAAATCTACTAATTGTGGCTAGAAGAGGAAAACATTGTTTGAATTTGTTATATGAAAGTGTTGTGCTATGTAGAATAATCAAACACAAAAATAAGAGATGTCTTTTGGGGTCTATGATATCTGTGGCTTTAAAAAGAAATTATGCATAATATTATGAGTAAATGTGGTGTCCTCTAAGACTGGCATAAGGTGACCCAGTATCGTTTGGCAATAAAAAAGAAAGAAAAGAATAAGTCAAAGCTTTACAATGATTAGCATTAGCATTCACTATTTAAATATGTTTTTTCAAGTAATAACCACACTCCCCCAAATTAGCCACGCAATAAATGTATGAATGTGCAAATCATTTCAAAAGAAAATTGTTCCGTTTTGAATTTGAAACAATTTTTCTAATTTGAAACAGATGTTTCAAACTGAGCTGTTTCAATCACTTTGGAAGTGACTGGATCTTGAAAGAAGCTTTTTTGAACTTAAAACACTTTTAAAAGGACTGAACGCAAGCATAAAACAACTGCTTCATGCTGGGGTAAAAAAAAAACTGTTTCTAATTGAAAATGAGGCATTTCTAATTCACAATTTATTCCACACTCTCACTGTTAATTAAAATATGCTCAGCGCAAATGAATTGGTACCCATGGGAGGGAACGAGTTTCATTTCTTTATTCTTTTTTACTTTTAAGGAATAGAGAAAGGGCAACAAACAGGACAGCACTGTGCATTACTAGTCGCATAAGGGGAACACTGGATATAACAAAAAAAAAAAAAAGGAGACGAGTCTCCAGTGCCCTCCTGAGAAAGTGCCCATGGGACTGGATAAGACATGCCTATCCTATTGGCCCCACACACTTCCACATTGTCTTATTTTCACTTCTGCAGATTATTAATTGCTTCACAAAGTGCTGAGGGCAAAGAATAAAAATTACTGTCTCTACTGCCAAAGATGATGCAGACCCCTAAGACTGCCACAACAACAACAACAAAATATTTTCACTCCATGTTAAAGAGGAACTCAACTAACAATTTAAGATTGGTGCTTTTCATGGCAGTTCCTAGCTAACATTAGTCAATTTCCCCAATGCTCCTTTTAGTTGGGCTTCTGAGGGAGACAGCAAAGTTATTGGGCTTGCGTTTCCCTTACAAGAACTGAAACTAAGGAAGAGAGAGGTGGTGGAGACAATAGCTCCTTCCAATGGGAAATGGAGCCACAGCGTCTCAGAAGAAACAAGAGCCACTTCACTTTGCAATTGTTTCAACTGTTCCACAGTCAACTGGGAAATAAATTGGTTCACAGGATCACAGAGCTCTGGAATGTCTTTAAATAACAGTAATTTAAAATGCTTTGGCGGAAGTGCCTTGAGCTTATGTCATAGGAAAAAAGTTCCCCACAATCCTCTGGACTCCCATATTTTGTCTATGGCAATCTTCTAGAAACCTGTGTTCTGCAGATGTGTGGTTCTACCACACTTTTTGTGTTTAAATTAAAAAATCAGTGAGGAATTAAGGGAACTGTCATTCACTATATCTGGTGGGTGTTATGCTATGGCAATCAATAATAAATAGGCTAACAACATTTAGTTCAGCGTTTACCCCATACAATGAAGAAGCTTCCATTAACCTGATTGGCCTGTTGCACTGCATTCTAGACATAATTTCTTTTCACTATGTTTATGTTTATTAGTATTTATATGCCGCCCTACTCCCAAAGGACTCAGGGTGGCTCACAGCAATAAAACAAAACAATAAATAATGCTAAAAATCCAATTAAAATCCCCAAGTTAAAACTATAGCTGCCAAACAGATCAGAAGATTTGCTGAAAAAGCCAAGTCTTCAGGTCACTGCGGAAAGAGTGAGGGTCAGGGGCCGTCCGGAGCCCAGTGGGTAGCTCATTCCAGAGAGTTGGTGCGGCCTCATCCTGGGTGCCGCCAGCCGACATTGTCTGGCTGATGGCACCCGGAGGAGTCCTATGTGAGCGCACTGGACGGTGGGAGGCCGGTAGGAGGTGGTCCTGCAAGTACCCTGGGCCCATGCCATGAAGGGCTTTATAGGTGAGTACCAGCACCTTGAAGTGGATCCAAAGTACCACCAGCAACCAGTGCAGCTTGTGCAGAAGAGGTGTAACACGGGAGTAACAGGAAGTTCCCGTAACAACCCGCACGGCTGCATTCTGGACCAGTTGGAGCCTCCGGGTGCATCCCAAGGGCAACCCCATGTAGAGGGCATTGCAGTAGTCCAGACGAGAGATAACAAGAGCATGAGTGACTGTACGGAAGGCATCCCTATCTAGGAAAGGGATTTTCTATCTAAACAGAACATTGTCACTAGACCTGTGAACAGGGGCAGCCATATCCCTAATTTCACCCTGGTTGTACAAAACCAAGAAAGGAAAAATACACAAAAAGAAATTCTGAGAGAATTTAGCAAAAATAAATATTAGAATTTTTGGGAATATAATTCTATGGATTTTATTCTGCTTTAAATTATACACAAGAACACCACATATGTAGCTAACACTTCCGACCAGTCTTCCCCAACCAGATGCATTGGGAATTAAGGAAATTATGGAATTCTGGAAGGTGGAGAAGGCTGACTAATCTATGACATTGGAGGAAAGAATGGTAGAATAAGGATTTTATCAGAGGGGATAGAGGGTTGATTGATCAATTCTTTGGCCGTTCCAAGGGCCACGTGTGGATTTGAATGAGGGGCATGGACCTTTCATCACACAATAGTTAGTGGTACCAGCCAAAGCCTAGTTTTAATCACTTTTTAAAAATGCAATTTAAGTTAGATTTGGTTAACTGTGCTGGATAGTGCTTCAATGTAAAGAGAAAAATGGTATTCTTACAGTTGCTACATGTATAACCTCACCAAAGCACCTTTTCCTCTTCAATTCCAAACTGTTGCACAGCCATAATAGTTAATAGAGCAGGTATTTTTAGCAAAGATTGTGTCAAGATGACAACACACCTGATATCATGACATAACCTGTTCACAGGTATCTTCATCCAAACATCTGAAGCAAATATGTTATAACTGTTTTATCATGACAAATATTTTGCCTCTTGTCCCTGTATGGATGCCTACACATTTCAGTCAAGTACACCATCATTTTCATCTTCTGTATTATTAGAAATTATAATTTGGTAACAAACTTTGAAGGTCTTTGGGAACCAAACCTAAAGGACTTCATGTAGTCCTAACGCCTCAGGTTGTAGCAGGTTCTGCTAACACATGGCACCTTCTGGGCATTTATTTCAGCGAGACAATTCACTTTCACAGCTATTCTGTTGTAGTACTGTAAAATCAGCAGAGGGAGCACAACATTACTTAGAGCTTACCTGATGCATTTATTTACATAGGAAAAGGAGATGTGTGTGTTTTAGTCATATTTTACTGCAGTTCAAAGGGCAGGTAAAAATAAAATGGTAGCATTCTACAATAGTTTTTAGACTACTTTTCCTCCTAAATGTAACACTATTTAGGAAACACCACTCATTTGATTATAGACTCCCACCAAGGTCTCCCACCAAAGATGTTGAGACTCAAGAAAGAGTGCAGAGAAGAACAACAAAGATGATTAAGGGACTGGAGACTAAAACATATAAAGAACGGTTGCAGGAACTGGGTATGTCTAGTTTAATGAAAAGAAGGACTGGGGAGACATGATAGCAGTGTTCCAATATCTCAGAGGCTGCCACAAAGAAGAGGGAGCCAAGATATTCTTCAAAGCACCCGAGGGTAGAACAAGAAGCAATGGGTGGAAACTAATCAAGGAGAGAAGCAATTTAGAACTAAGGAGAAATTTCCTGGCAGTTAGAACAATTAATCAGTGGGACAACTTGCCTGCAGAAGTTGTGAATGCTCCAACACTGGAAATTTTTAAGAAGATGTTGGATAACCATTTGTCTGAAGTGGTGTAGGGTTTCCTGCCTGGGCAGGGGGTTGGACTAGAAGACCTCCAAGGTCCCTTCCAACTCTGTTATTCTATTCTATTCTATTCAAGTAAAATCACCAATTAACATGGCTTGCATTAATAAATGCCATAGAATTCTATTACATTGTGCAAACCTAGAATCATAGACTTCCATTACCAAAATATAATCTGGACTTTTTGACCAAATATTGACCAAATATTATTTTCTGGTTTTTGACCAGCAAATCTACATTACCATGAGCTCATAACTGTAATAAGATCACTTGGACTGTAAACAATTGTTTCCAATTTGTATAAAAACTCTGAATCAATAAGAGCTATGGAAGGCCTTGTATAGAGTTTGGGAGGTCTTTAGTTTGATTGATCACCAGCAGTTAGTACTGAGAAGACCTCCACTCAATGACAGGAAAAAGGCAAATGACAGAACATTTGCTTTGCACTAGAAAAAGTGGGTCTGGAACAACACTGAAATACCCCAAATTAAGTGCATGCCATTCAGATGACAGCATCTTGTTTTCCGGTTTTAAAACAAGCTGACAGTCCCTTAAGAAATGTGGAAAACTTGGCCAAAAATTTACATAACACAATGACAGACAAAATTTGCCATTCAGGCCATTCAAGTTCTAACAGGTACTTCCTTCAAAGCCATTTCTTTACTTTTGAAATATATCATTTTCCCCCCATTCTTTACAGTCAACATGGAAATTTGCTTCCAGCCAAGGTTGTTACATATGTAAACACTTTAATAGGAAACAGATGTAAGAAAAGTATAAATTTGATTTTGAGTTAAATTACCAAGTAAATGCAATCTTCTGAATCAAAAATGCTGTATAGAAATGAGTATACAAAAGTATGAAGGCTATTGCTTAACGCATTGTAAGCCGCCCTGAGTCTTCGGAGAAGGGTGGCATATAAATCAAATTTAAAAAAAAAAAGATAGATGATATTTTGGCTAGAGGAACACACTGAAATACAGATCTGAAAATATATTGATTTTTTTTCATTTAAGTTCAGTTTTATATTCTTGTTAACCCCCACACACACACCCCACCCCCTCACACACACATTTCCACCTTTTCCCAGAAAACTGAGAGTATTATCCACGGAGTTTTATTTTTGTTTTTTTAATTTGATTTATATGCCGCCCTTCTCTGGAGACTCAGGGCGGCTTACAATGCGTTAAGCAATAGCCTTCATACTTTTGTATATTTATACAAAGTCAGCTTATTGCCCCCACAATCTGGGTCCTCATTTTATCTACCTTAGAAAGGATGGAAGGCTGAGTCAACCTTGAGCCTGGTGGGATTTGAACTTGCAGTAATTGCAGGCAGCTGGCAAATTAAGTGCTACTTTTAACAGCACTTAGTCCACTGCGCCATCATTGTGTGTGTGTATGTATGTATGTATGTATGTATGTATGTATGTATGTATGTGTTGGTATAAATTATGCTTTGTCAACTTTAATTCCTTTCTGATATGTGGACTTCAAAATTCTCTGAGTATTTCTGTACAGGATTGTGGTATTCAATTAGTTTAAAACCAATCAGATTTAAGCATTTTGGATATGCACTGGATGGCAGCAGATTTCACTCACCTAAACACAATTCGCAAGATATAAAACTCTAATATTTAAGGTTTAGCAGGTAGAATTATAAACTGATTTTTTAAAAAACAATACTCCTGCTGCCAAAGGCTCCTTATAGTCATCTTATTTTCAGAAAGAGGGATGAGAACTGTTTGCAGTTTAATCTAATGTATTTGAAAGTGAACTAGTAACAAGAGAGGAGAAGAAAGCTTGTGAAATGGCTTTTCCAAATTTGTTCTTATTTGTTTAATAGAAATTTCAGCATTAATCTGAGAGTACGTTTCTAGGCTGCTTACAATGGCATTGCTAATAGTTAGATTCCTACCTCATCTACCTGAAAATACAATATGGGACAACTCTGAAACACAGCAGCAGCTTTTGAATAGGTAATTTTCAAGTTATTTCACCATGAAAATAACCTACATCAGCCATTTTTTAATGAAGCAGCTTCATTTCAAGCTTTCTATTAGAATCTTTTCTATTTCTCTACCTTTCCACGATTACTATTTTTTGTATTGTTGCTACTTTTTTTTAACTACAGGCTGCTCAGAATTTTCAGAAACTGGGCAGCTTCTAAATTGTTTAAATAAACAACAAATAATCAGTGTAAGAGCTTTTGGAAAAGTGATTTCAAGTACGTTCACATAGCACTGCACCACCACAAATCTCTTTAAATATCTGAACCTCTCTTCTGTTTAAAGTATTCTATTTTGGTATCAATGATATTACACTCAGTATTAAAAATGTCCAATATTTAGACCTCCAAACTGAAAACATTGGCTGCTAGATCATTTCCATAGCCACAGAATACATTCTGTTCTTTTATAACCTATTCTGCTCTGTTTTCATAATCACATTAATGCATTTTTACAAATACTTCATTGTTCAGAATGGCTAGAAAAGGGTAAGCATCTTTTGGGGTTCACCAGCTTTGGATTCCTCTTTAAGGGACTGCCTTCCAAATGTCTCATCTTCCAACATGGTAAATTTGAGATGTACGAACAATTCACTGAGAGGGAAAACCTTGTGTTCTTGTACAAGACAGCAAGGAGGAGAATGTGTATAAGAGAGAATGTGTGTGTTATTTTGAACTTATTTAATCAGAACGTGTTAAGTAAAATACACACATATACAGAGGTATACACTGACTTTTTTTCTCTAGGCCCTATATGTTACTAAGTCCTAGCATCTCTTTTAAAGTTAATTGTACCATAGCAGTTGACTGAAATAGCCACATGCACCTTCTGTAATTAATATAGCACAGATATATGCTTTAGGTCATAGTAACTTACTTGAAAAGAAAAAAAATCTTCATTAACTTCTAGTCAGTCCTTACTGGAAAACACTTAAAGAATTAAAATTATATGGTAAATTATTTCACTGCCCCAAATCTTATTAGGAAATCTACTCATTCATGGTCAAATTAATTCAGTGGGGGAAAAAGGATTTCCATTTTGTGAGATAATAGATATGGAGAAGTGATGGTAGAAAGGTAAAGCAATTATTAACCCCTTTAAGTGAATCCTATGATAGGGTTTATTTATTTTTGTACAAGGATAGAGCAGTAAATCATAGGACCTCCTTTTAGGATGTGTTGGGTTTATTGGTAGTCTGATGGATCATTAGATATAGTGTACATTATGTTTTTATAGGGCTATTCTACTTTTCAGTGGATATTGGTTTGGAATCTGAAAATAGATTCTAGTGGAAGGGGAGGCTGATCCTCCCCAAATATTAGCCCAATGAAGATAACCCTATCCTCTTTTTTGCTAGATTAAGAATACACTGCACGGATACATTTTCTTAAAGATGATTCTATAAAGAGATTTTCCTTAGCTCTTGAATTTTCTTTCCTCTTAATGCACAGACTTTAAATGGATATTCACTTGTGTGTTTGGCTCTTGAGGAGGGAACTTCTAGTTCTACTTACTAAAGTCACTGCATTGATCAGATTAGTGTATCCAACCCTGGCCATAAAGTTTTAGGAAGGCCATAGACAAAATGAAATATGTCTACTGGTAACTAAGAGTTCCATCCTTAGAAGCTCTTAGAAGTGGAGACACTTTTTCTGGAGGTGTTTAAAAGAGACCGGATGGCCATCTAGCAGGGATCTGCAATGGTGGATTCTGGTATTGGGCAGGGGTTAGTTACTATGTTTTATGTTGTATGAATAATAAAACAAAATTCATTTATGGAATGTAAACATACCATTTTTCATTACAATTTCTTCCTATTAATATCTATTATCTCACAAAATGGAAATACCCTTCCCCCCCACTGGATTAACTATAATATATAACTACAGCATTAATAATACTGTATAATGATGCAATAGAGTAATCCTCATGCTTATGCTTCACTAGTAACAAAAAACATATGATTCTTATATCTTTAGGAATATTTCAGAGTATTTGGAAATATTTCCATTTATGACCAACTGGCTTTTCCAGAGTTTACTAAAGCATATTTTCCACTACATAAGAACCATCCAATATGAGATCTCTGATTATTAGAAAATAGAAGCTCATGTTCAAATATGTTTGTTACATACACAGTTTAGATAGTATGCTATCTGGCTATGAGTGAGCCCATCTGTACTCAAGAGCTTATCATCTTTGGTTCTGGATGGAGCTGACTAGACCAGACAGACCTGGTATCCTCTTGGATCCTCAGTTCCTATTCGAAGAGTAGGTGGAAGTTGTGGCCAGGAGTGTTTTTGCTCAACTCCGCGTTGAGTGGCAATTATGTCCTTTTCTGGACAGGGAATCTCTACACTAAGTTGCTCATACCCTGGTCATCTCCCGATTGGACTATTACAGTGGGCTCTACATGGAGATATTTAATAATTCTGAAAATATCTGGAAGCTTCAGTTGGTGCAGAGTATGGCAGCGAAAGCTATACTGGATTCTTGAAGAAGGGTACTTATAATACTTTTGCTCTGTAAATTGCACTAGGTACCAGTTTGCTTCTGGGTCCAATTCAAGGTGTTGGACTTATAAAATCCTACATGCAGGGGTGGGTTCCACTTACCTTTACTACTAGTTCGCAACAGGACCACACACTCGCATGCGCAGAAGTTTCTGAACATGTGCAGATTGTCACATCTGGGCGGGTGGGTGGAGCCTCCCACAACCATTACTACCGGTTTGCAAGAACTGGACCGAACCAGGAGCAACCCACCACTGCCTACATTGCATAGGACCAGGTTAGCTAAAGAACTGGCTTCACCCCTTTTCATTAGCCCATCACTCGGTCAGGCAGGAAAGGTAAGCTACAGGCACCATCAGTCAAAGAATTTCAACTGGTGGGGTCTAGGAAGAGAGCCCCCTGCCCCAGCTTTGTAGAACATCCTACCCCCCCAGAGGTGATGAAAACCCCAAATCTTTTGGCTTCAACAAACGGGTCAAAATTTGGCTCTACAGTCAGTCTAGGGGCTGACTCAGAAACCAGAGATTGTGAGTCTTAGGTTTCTCTTAGGCATGGAAGCTGGAAGGGTGATTTGGGGCCAGTCATTCTCGCTCAGACCAACCCACCTTACAGAGCTACTGTGTGGAAAATAGGAAGAGGGAGCATTATGCAGATTCTGTTCAGTGTACATAAAGGTGTGGTATACATCTAATAAAATACTTTTCTCTGTTGGAAAAAACAGAGTTTAAAATAAATTAGCAGAAGAAGAATATCCTGATGAAAGTTCAGTTCCTTTGTTCCCTTATCTTATGAAACATCACTTACAACCTTCTGCATTAAAGATTGTTCTGAAAATTTTAATATTCTGCCTTAAGAAAAAGTCTGGATTTATTTCTTGGGGAGGTAAACTTTGTCCATTTTTTCAAATGTTACATGACTATGGGGAAATGGTGGTGACCACAGTTATGTGTGTCTGCAGGGGGGCAAATGACATTGTGTCACTAATGCTAATAATGCATTTTTATTAGTAGATTTAGCAATTATATAATGACCCAACTAACACAAAACTTACAGCATTTGCATAATAATGCCAGGCTGATTTGTTGGCAGATTTGTTGGCAAGTGGATATCCTTAGAAATAAAAATGATAGATTGATAGCCATATAATGCCATTACATCCTCATGACTTATACTAGACACAAATGGAAATCAAAAGTATAAATAGGTTGGAATCAGGCTTAAAATTCAGTTTGGGGAGATTGGAGCTCTGAACAGCATTTTCGTTTAAAGTAATATAAATAGGCACCTGGAGGCTGAAAAAAATATGCATCATCAAAATGGCCATGTTGCTGAATTTAAGAGATGTGATCATTAAGACACAACATTGTTGTGGGACCCACAAAAATATGTCTGGGGCTCAATGCAGCCTGCGTATTGGCTACCTTAATCTAGTCATCAAAAAAGTTTCCCTGTGAAGTTTTACTATAGTTATAGAAATAACTTGGGTCTGCATTGCAGTGCAATTTTTAGAGATGGGTAACAGAATAAAACAGACACCTAGTGTCATATTTAATTGCTTGGCACAATGAGTTCTAAGCATTTGCCAGCAGGAGCAAAGGTCTCTGCTAAAAGACTCCCCCCCCCCCCTGATTACGTAACTGTGATACAGCAGACATCTACTAATAGTTAATGAAATGATTCATGGAGAGTAGCACCTATAACTTTTATCCTGAGACAGATTCTGTCTCAATCTCATCTGATGCAAGATGGAAGCAATGTTGGGTGTCTTTTTGTCTCTAGAACAAATTTAACAAAACAAAATGATGTGCATGTTTACTTAGAAATAAGATCGGCAACATTTAGTAGGCTTTATTGTTTAGTAGGAACATTTCAGATTGTAGCTTGAAACATTTATTGGTTAGTATTAGGATCCACATCATGTTTATGTAGTGCCATATCAGGTGCTTTTAGCGCTTTCACAAAGAATGAGTAAAGAATGGGTATTGGCTTATTCACAAAATGGCAGACATGGAGGGGGGCTTGACCAATGCCAAAACACCTATTTTTCAGAAGGCATTTGAATGAGGCTAAAACTAATAGGCTCAAGAAAGTCAGTACAAGTCTAAATCCCACATATCAAATCACATTATTTAATTATTGCATATATACACAAGAGAAATACACGCAGATGCACAAGTAAAATGCTCTGTCTTAGTTGCTTATAAAATCAGAAAAGTTTTCCCCTTTCTCCATACAATTCCCTTTGGTTTCCATGGATGATCTTCATAATTCCTTAAACCACTACCCTTGGTTTACTCAAGCTTAGTTTTAAAACTTTTATTTTCACTTATGATAAAAAAATAGAGCACATTTATTGATCTACTTGCATTTAAAAAGTCTCAAATCAGAAAAAAAATTAGGGAACAATACTAAAGCAGAATTGATCAACTAATGTTTTTTTCCCCTATAATTTATGTTTATGTATAATAAGTAGGAACCATGAAAACAGAACAAACTTTAGGCACTATAAGGTTTTTACATTTTTTCAGCAATACATAAAAATAGAAACTTTTAAATTATTATCATAAATAAAGTTCCTCAACTGACAATCCAATATTTGCATTGGACCACAATCTCATAACCCCCAGATGATAAATCTAAGGAGTGCCAGGATGAGACAACTTAATTAGTATTAACTATACTTATTTATTATTTCCATATATTAAAATTATTTAAATTATTGCAAAACAAGTAGGAAAATGCCCAAAAATGCATTAAACCAGAGTTAAGACCAGAATTTCAGTCACTAAGAGATGCAATTATTAAACAAATCATTATGTGACCAGAGCTGATTTCACATTTTTACTGTAGTCATTAAGCGAATCACATGTCATTATGAATCTTGGTCAATAGGCAAAGCTGGCTTCCCCAATTTACATTGATTGCTAGAAATTGTCTGGGAAGGTCGCAAATCATGATTAGGTGACTATAGGATGCTGCAACTGGTTGTAAATACAAGCTGGTTGCCAAGTGCATGAATTGCAATCACATGACCATGGGGCCATGGTACAATGGTTTAACTTGAAAGACAGGTCATAAATCACTTTTTCCAAGACCATCATAACTTTGAACCATCATTAAACAAGCAGTCATGAGTGAAGATTACCTGTATTTGCAAACAATCTCATTCAAATCAATGGAACACGACTACAATCATGCTGAGGAATTGTATTCGTAATTTTTATCAATGAACTAGATTTTCAATATGGCAATCTAAAATCTTTTTTTAGTGACAGACATTATAGGTAGTCCTCACTTCATGATGGTAACTAGGGCCAGCAACATCGGCACTAAGGGACACAGTCACAAAGTGCTGTATCATGTGATAGTGCCAACTTACAACCACAGTTGCAGTAGATGCAGTTGCCATTCTTAACTGAATCCTGCATGGCCATAAGGTGTGACAATATGAAGTTTTGACTTCCTGTTGGCTTCCCCATTGACTTTGCCTTTAGGAAGACATCAGTAAAGATTGCAAATGGTGATGCCATGACTGCGGGATTTGTGACCATCATAACTGAGTGCCAGTTGCCAAGCATCCAAATTGCGATTATATAGCCATGAGGATGCTTAACAGCCACAACTACAAGGACTTATCAGAAGTCTTCTCTTTCAGCACAGTTGTAACTTTGAATGCTTGCTCAATAAGTGATTGTTAAACAAGGACTAGTTGTAAATTTATGGGCTTGTAATACCACTTGCTATTATAGTCTATATATGTGTGTATACTACAATACAGATGGCACTAAAGCAGTTTGCAGAAGAGATATTATAAATACAATTACCAAAATCATAATACATTCTGGCACAACACCAGAAATTCATTCTAGAACCCTTATTTAAAACATTTTAGAAGTTCACATGAGATAAAACACACCTAATAATATCCAGAGCCAACAAAATCAATATTAAGCAACTCATTCAAAAGCTTGTATATAACACTCTCTGACACAAAGCAGAAGAACAGATAAGCCTGAACAACTACAACAAAACAATTCCTCCATTCACTCACAAAAAGTTATAGCACTTTCATCCTCATAGCAATTCCTTTTTCACTGTTTTAAGAGGCACAAAGTGGGGGGGGAGATCAAGAGGGAGTAAATCACTCTCTTCTTGGGCAGATGATCTAGAAAAAAAGATATGTTAGATTGGGAAATGTATGGTTGATATATTGGTGTATCCGGGCTGTCTAGACCACAGTTGTTAAGCCCTGAAGCTTAACACTGCCTAAGTATCTATGGATGCTCCAATGTTGCTAAACTAGAATGTCTCATCTCCTAACATTTTTTACCATGGCTCCCTGGGTTACTGCTGAGAAGTCCAGTACTTTTGGAAGGGCTCAGATTTTTCATTCTTAAAAGTTTACCATGATAATGAATAATCCCCAGGCTGACAGTAGTAGACCCAATAGCTCTCCAGAAAGCTAGTTTTATAGCTATACCAGCAGGTTCCTCATACCTTGCTAGAGATGAAACAAGGCATAAGGAAATAACCACACCAAATCGATCTCGTTTTCTCACCTCCATGTAAATGTTTGTACCACTTTATGTGCAACATTTCCCATGTGACTTTCTCTTACCAGAAACCTGGAGAAGGAAACACTATCCCTGGTTGATGTGTCATTGATCATCAGACAAGTACAGGTACATGTAGGGAATGTGAACAATTTGTCTATACGGTAACAATACATACATATCTACTTGCACTATTCAAGGAAATATAATCTATCAACTTTTTGTTGATAAGCCTAGCTTTCTTCAGCCAACCACACTTGTGAATGGAAGAAATTACATCTAACGAATGCCAACTTGTATTAACATGTATCTGCCTACAACATTGCATTGATTGCTTCAAGAAGCATGTGTGTGCGGGTGTGTACATTCAACTACTACTGTTGAATAATTTTTGTTCAGTAGAGTGAATCTGAACTGCAACCATCTTTCTCTTACATCACTGATTTTTTTTAAAAAAAGACACATTTGGTATGTTGGTACAGTTAACCCTAAAAAGGTTATTATGAAAGTTGTGTGTTAACTAGTGTTCATTTCATCAGAAGCAGGGCATGCTATAATTAGCAGGCAAATTTAAATACCAAATTTTTGAAAAAAAGGTAGCTATCCTTCATTTTTCAGGATGGGGGGGAAGCAGCTGGCCACCAGAAAATATGGCCTGCTGAGCCCATTATTCTCCTAGTGACTCAACTTATTTGGCAAATAAGTTGTTTCTTTAAGAATACTCAACTGGAAACAGTGTACATTTCATATGATTAAAACAAGAGCAAACCAACAGCTGACAAAAGATGCTTGCTGAGGATTTATCTGAGGCAAAACTCATTTTGCTTGCAAATTATTTGTTCTGATCTGTCATTCTGATATTATTTATTACATTTTATACACTCCCTTGTCTAAAAGAGGAAGTGTAGTAATTTGTAGTTGGGGAGTGAGGGGGATATGTGGGGGAATTGACTGTTCATGACAGATTGTACGTTTTTCATGTAAAAGAAAAAGACATATGAATCTCATTCTATCAGAAATTATTTAAATTTGTATGCTAGACATTCAACATTTCATACAGACAGAATGGATGAATATTGGTTACTCTTTTTGGTGACTTTTATATAATAAGATAATTTGAAGATTTTAGTATATATAACAAGCAGGATGTAATGTGTAAGCAAAAATTAAAATTTCTAATGTCAATGTCCTGAGTCATCTTTTAGATCAGATTTCTCAAACGAGGCAGAAGTCAATGTGTCTTCTTTAAAAAGCCAAAAGGAGGAAGTCTGTGATTCTATTGCAGTTTTTATTTAGCACATTGACATTCAAAATATGGTTTATAAGACTAGGATCAATAATTTAATTGGAATAAGATTTTAGCAGAAGAGTAGCATTTTGCATACTTTATGGTTATACAATGCCCCAGATATCTGAAAAATAGTTGAATGTGCACCATCTAAGCTATTTTATGGTCTGTTCATAGTTACATTTTATGTACCTAAATTTAGAGCCAATATTGGTTGACCAATATTGCAGAGTCTGACAATAAAATTGTAACATAACAGATTATGTGTAACTACTTTGAAGAAGAAACTATTAATGAGAGATACGATAATGGTTTTAAATGCTCCATGCAGGAGTAGATGCATCTTATATTACAATTATCTATTGAGAGGGAATTGGCATTCAGAGCTTCTTCCAATTCTATGATTTTATGCAGATCTTAGAAATGTCTGTCACCACCCAGTTTGTGAACTGATAAGCTACACAGTGAGTGTAGTTTCAGCGAACAACTGAAGCACTTATCATCATGCACTACAGGTCATCCTAGTGTCACACATCACTGCCACAAAGAACTCAAGTTAACTGCTTCTATATTAAAAATGATGCCTCCCTCCCCACTTCATATATTTAATTTGTATTACTATTACTAAACTTCAACTAAAAAGCTTCCAAAGCCTCAACTGTTACAGTTAAACCTTTCATGGTATCTGTTAATATTCTGAAATATTTCAACATTATTTTCCATGTAAATCACATTTCAACATGGAAATTTTGAGCTAGATATCTATAATGGTAGATACAATGAAAAATATAAGAAGATTTTAATATTTATTATTAATATATTTAATAATAAAATATATCGAAGATTTTAAGGAAGGCATATTTAAGGAATTGAGACATTCTGACAGTGACTTTGTGTTACTTCTGCAACATGCCAGTTTCTGCTACCAGAAAAGATCATGTGGCTGAAGTGGGTTGTATTACGTAACTGGAAAGTGACTGTGCGTTTTATTATTTAAAAGTATTAGATTTTAAAATTACATCTCTTAGATCATTCAGTGGCACTTTAGAGGGAACAAAGCTTACTGAAGAACTGAAAACACGGAAAGCAAACTCATATTTAAAAAAATAGAGTGATGAGCCCCAATACTCTTCCTGCATTCCTTTTATATTCAAAGTTCCAACTGTAATTTTTTTCCTATCCAACATAGCCCTTAGAGGCAACATCATTCCATATCCTGCCCTTCCTGTGAAGTAAGTCAAATGCAAACATTCTTACATTATTTTCCAAGAAGCAAACTGCTTCCAACCATGGTCATCCATTTCTGGAATGTCAACTTGGGATAGAAACAGGAAATTTAGCCAGACAAACATGCAGATAGAAATTTTAAAATCTAACTTGATTTCTGTAAAGTAGGCAGAATTGATGATAACATATCCAAATCTTTGTTTAAATTGGAAATTATGGCATTATTCCCAAAGAGTATATAAAGTGCATAAAGTGATGTATTATGTAAAAACATATGTCCAATTGTATTTTATTCTTGTGTGTCTCTGTTGTTCAGAAAAAAATAATCTACCCATGGTGTAGATTTGAGGTTTCCTTCAGAATTTAGTGTATATATATCAGTTCATAATAATTTACTAATGACATTTAAATTTAATTTGTTACCTTCAGATTTCTGAAATCTGAAAGTAACAAATACTTAACAAAATACCCACTTTAAATAATAATTTCCATAATCAAAAGGTATACATAAATTTGATCCCTTGTGAATGTTTATAATATTGAAATATAGCTTTCATTCAGCTGTGTGTTCAATAAATCAATGAAAAAATTAGGGTATTACTTTACTAGCTACAAGTAGTCATGTTCCTTAACCATGATCAAACAGCCTACAGAGGAATGCAAGTGGAAAAAATTCATTTCCACATGAGAGAAGAAAAAAGCAAGTGGGAAGAGATGAGTTTGCTTATTTCATGAGCACATGAAGACAGTATGATACATATTGGAAAAAAAATTGCGAAACTATGTATGTGGTGGGCATAGAGAGACACCACAGAGCATGAACAGAAACCTTGACAATGAGCTCGCTACAACTAATTTTAGCAGGCCTGAGCTTATGGTTTAACAAGTTTCTTCAAGCATGGCTGATTATGGTTTAATAAGTAGCACAGAGAACTAGTGTAGCATAGTATAGAATAGTACTTAAGGGACCATGGGACAGGAAATAAATTAGGCAATCCACTCTTTCTATCTGCAATATGGCAATATACCACTGATCAATTTTACAGGGCTGTTATAAGAACTATATAGTCCTTATATGCATCACATGCATGATCCTGTAAGCCTCCCAGAGTCAATCAATAATGAGATGGGCAGTATATACATTTAATGATAAATAAATGCACATGCATTAATTACATTAAATTATTGAACTTAACTATTTTTATTACTGAGACTAAGCTATAAATATAGCTAAAAATCCAATGTAGAGACAGATGTCATTTTAGTTTATGGTCAGCAAACAAAAACTAGAGAACTTGTCATGATATCTCTCTACTATTCCTAGGAGCTTACCATATTATTTAAGCTCAGCATAGTCCTATGATGTAGATCAGGGGTGTCAAGCTCACGTCATCACAGCGTCGTCACATGACATATCGGGACTTTTTCCCCCTTTGCTAAACTGGGCATGGGCGTGGCCAGCGTAAGACGCATCCAGCCCACAGGCCGGGGGGGGGGAGGGTTGGCAGCCCTGATGTAGATTAAGATGAGACAGTTTCTTTATCAGTTTCATGTCAGATGGACAAACTAGATTCTAGTTTAATGAGTAAAAACAGCTTTTTTAATTATTCAAATATGAAGTTGAAGGGGAGGGAATTTTTTATTTGCAGGGTACCAATGTTTAAAGTTTCTTTTTCCAGACACAATGAAAATGTCCACACAGATAAGAGGAAAAATGTTTCATTAATTTTAGCTGGAATGTTCAATCTGAGAACAGCGCGTATAAATTATTTTTTCGTATCTGTAACCTCTGAATATATGATACATTGACAGTTCCAGGATTAATTAATTAGTAAATTAATAACTTCCTTATTTTTTCCACATCGGAAAAACAATATTCCCCCTCTATTCCTATCAATGCTAGAGTCCTCTTGCTGTGAACACCTTTGGTTCCTGTTCCCACAGATAAAACGTGTTTCTTCTTGACTTTACATCAACTCTTGATGCAAGTGACCAGGAGCTTTGGCCAACAGCACTATCACAAGACTAATTTAAAGACCAATGAGAAATAGCAAAAGTTAATCCAAGAAAAAAAAAAGACCCATTATTTGCTTGTATTCTATTCCACAACTGTAATTCTGCTTCAGTTCAGATAACTTTCCCTGGCAGCATTCCAGCAACCTATTACTGGAAAGCTGTCAGTGCTGTGGTCTGCAGCATCATTCTCAAACTCCCTGGGAATTTAGATTGTCATAGTTATTAGGATATGACCTTTCCCTCAGATTTTTTTTAAGAACTTTATTTTAAGACCAAGCTAGCATAAAATTTCTCCATTGGGAGTAACTGAGCTTCCTTCACAGATAAGGAAAACAGCAGTGACAAATTCTGGAAAAAGCAATTCCATATATTTCTGCAGTACATCAACACTGAAGTCTTGATAGGTATCTAAAGAATGGATCCCTAGGGATCGAGAGGAAAGTCATATGATGTGCTGACAAAAGAAAGCAAAAATGTACGAAGACATTTTTGAACTCTTCTGGTTGTAGGATTGTGACATCAATTTCAATTTTTATTCCAACCATAGAATTTTGTAAATATTTTATTAGTAAACGCAAGAGCTTCAATTTCAATAAAGTAAATTCTACTTAGGTTCCATCAAAATAAATGAAACGTTAGGTCTACCTCATTTCAACAGGATGGAAGTATGATTTTCTTTGAAAACAGCCTAAATCTGAAACCACATTCAAAGAATTCGTCCTAATTATTCCCCATAGCACTAATGGTAATATTATACATATATCTGTACTGTCCTAGCTTATTACTGAATCGTGAGACCATAAGGCCTCTTTGAGTCTCTCTCAAACATGACTTAAAAATGACTCCTTTTCTAAGGAGATAACCTAAAGTTTGGTAATAGAAGTTAATTCATAGTAAACTTTAATGTGTTTTAAATAAATAAGGCAAAATTCATATTAAATAATCCCACCCGAATTGAACAAAGAACCTAGGCCCGTGATGGCAAACCTATGGCCCGTGATGGCAAACCTATGGCACGGGTGCCACAGGTGGCACGCAGAGCCATATTGGTAGGCACGTGAGTGTTGCCCTAGCTCAGCTCCAGCGTGCATGCATGCAGCGGCCAACTGATTTTCAGGCCTTCCGGTCCCACCAGAAGTCGGGAAACTGGCTGTTTCTGGAAGGCCTCCAGGGAGATGGGGAAGGCTGTTTTTGCCCTCCCCAGACTCCTAGAAAATCTCTGGAGCCTGGGGAGGGGGAAAAACGGGCCTACTGGGCCCACCGTGCCATCATCAAAGTAGGAGGAAGTGTGTGGGGGGGTCACATACGCATGCACGGGAGGGCGGGGCACATTGAATTATGGATGTGGGCACCCGCGCCTGCAACCCCCCCATGCTCCCCCCACTTTTGGCACACGACGGCAAAAAGGTTAGCCATCACTGACCTAGGCAATATATGCACAGAATTGGATGTAATTTACCTACAACATTATTTGTGTCCTTTGCTCTTCAGCACTAATTATTGTGAGGTTTACAGAAGGCAAAATGCTGCTAATGCACAATCAAATATTTTTCTAAAGGAAAAATCAATTGATTTAGTTTATTATACTTAAAGCTAGGCTTTATATCAGTAGGTAGGTTTGAAAAATGTTTCAGCTGAACTATTTAGTTTCAGCAAGAGGTGCCCAGAGCAGCTGCTAGGAATTTATTTACGGGAGGATAGATTGAACTTTGCAGCATATGAATACATATAGAATTTGATAAAGATATTTGTGTCCCATTAATTTAGAGATCTGTGATTTGCTGCACTCAACACACCTATAATTGAATTCCTTGGTCATAAAATCACTGGGATCAAACAGGTTCAGATAGCCCTTATCTACCCTTTTTTTTCTCTTGACTTACTTATGCAACTGTTCTTCTTTTTATAGATTCATTTGTTTTAGTTATAAATTAACTCTAGTACTGACTCTCCCATAGACTAAATACTACAGCATTTTTTAAAATAAAACAGAATCCTGTGTAAAGGAATTCAGGATTTTTTATCTTTAATTTAAGGCAGATTTTAAATGATTTCTAGTACATTAAAAACCACCACTAATAACTACAACTAGTCTCAGATGCGTTTAAATGTTTCCCAAGATATACAGTCCAAATGAATAAAAAAGCATGGAATAATGGAATAACAATGCAAAAATGAATCACAGACTTTAGTAGGATTAGTATCTACAATGTAAAATATACATTGATATTCACGATACATTCGTTTTATGTAGAACTGCATCTACATAGAGTCCTATTCTAGCTAATAGACCACATCCACAGTAGCTCTTTTTCAACCATGTCCTTTTATATGTTCATGGGGGTAGTTGGAAACCTGCATCTGCCCTAGGCTTGTGCCTATACATTGCTGCAGTGGTCCATTCCTCCCCACTGCACACAAGGAAAGCTAGAAGGAGCTCCTGAAGCAGCTATACAATCCTGGAAAAAGACATACTGCTTAATTATTAAAAAAGAGGTGCTTCATACACACTCTCATATAGTTTCAAGAATTTCTGCCAACAGAGTTGCTTAATCGTGTCTTGTCTGTTATTCTTATAAACCAGGAATTCTGAAAAGATATTGGACACATCGCAGTCAAGAGAAAATATTTTACTTTCGCTTGATGCTCTTCAAAATGTCAAATGTAGGCAGAAGCATATCGGCACAAAAAAAATGCAAACTTGATGTATTCATTAATGAAATCTGACTCTGATTTGGAAAGTCTAACTCGCTGATGTGGTTTATATGACTAGGATCAGTAATTTAAATGTTAATCCAATGTGCAATTGCTATAAACAAAAGGGTTTCGGAAGGAAACTAAAACAAAAGTGTTAATCAAACAAGATCCTTAACAGAAATCTGTGGTCAGAGTGCCATTGCCTTATGTATATATGGTCATGTTAAAAAGGATTTTACTGAGTTTTAAAAGGATCAGTTGAAATAATTAGAATTATGAAAAAAGGTTACAGCAATTGGGATCTGCACTGTATACTGCACAAGTCAAAAAAAGGGCTGTGAAAATATTTACAGACCCCTCACATCCTGGTCATAAATTGTTTCAACCTACGTTCAAAATGACGCTATACTGCACACCAAAACAATTAGACACAAGTTTTTTCCCCGAACGCCATCACTCTGCTAAACAACTAATTCCCTCAACACTGTCAAACTATTCACTAAGTCTGCATTACTATTGCTATTAGTTTTCTCATCGTTTCTATCACCCAGCTCCTCCCACTTATGACAGTATGACTGTAACTTTGTTGCTTGTATCCTTACGATTTATATTGTTTCCTAGTATGATCTGATTGCTTATTTGTACCCTATGACTATCATTAAGTGTTGTACCTTATGATTTT
Organism: Ptyas mucosa; assembly: GCA_012654045.1. NCBI lineage: Eukaryota > Metazoa > Chordata > Lepidosauria > Squamata > Colubridae > Ptyas > Ptyas mucosa. The sequence continues at coordinate 5,767,488 of WNWU01000041.1, forward strand.
TGATGAATGTATCTTGTCTTTTTATGTACACTGAGAGCATATGCACCAAAGACAAATTCCTTGTGTGTCCAATCACACTTGGCCAATAAAGAATTCTATTCTATTCTACCTTTGAGTCAAAATAGATAAAGAGAAACAAGATTAGAGATACAGATTCATGCGTGATGCAGGTAACATGGAGAGAGGTTTTCTCCCTGTCACAATCAAGCAATTGCAGCAACAGCAGCCCATTTGGGTAGTTTGAAACAGGGCCCTGGACAGATTTATGTGTCCAGGTCATTAATATCTATTAATGAATGTTTACTACCTTCTGCTGGCCTTCTGTATAGATTGCTAGGAAGAAGTGACTGTGCAAGAGGGCTGTCATTCTCCAGAGACTTCCCAAATCCATCCAGGTTGATACATGACGCTAAACTAGAATGTCCTTGATGGATTCAGTGCAGTTCCCGTATTGCCAGAGGGCAGCACAGCAGGGTACTGAAGGAGTGCTGAAGGATAACATTTGGCACAACAATGCTATTTAGTAATATTGTGAAGATTTAAGAAATACCCAGACACATGACAGAAGGAGCAGAATGGGACTTGCAGGTTGATGTCATTTTTTAATTTGTTGAGTAAAAGCACTAATGCTTTACTTCCTTACTGGTTGCATTTGGAACAGTCACAGTCTAGAGAAGCACATTTAAAAGTATATTTTCTTCACATGCTCCAGCTCCTATCATGGTTATTTGCATACTTTTTTCCAGGAAGGGTGTATATGTGTGGGAAACTGCAATATAGAAAGTGATTGTCATAATATGGATAACTAAAACACTGATCTTTGTTTCTCTTATAAGTAACCTGTAAGTAGTCTTGTAAGTAACCAGGACCTAGGACCTGGTTACTTACAAGACCGCATTCTGCCACCGTTTTCCTCCCACCGACCGACACATTCCCACAGAGAGGACCTCCTCAGGGTGCCGTCAGCCAAACAATGTCAACTGGCGACCCCCAGGGGAAGAGCCTTCTCTGTGGGGGCTCCTGCCCTATGGAATGAATTGCCTCCAGACATACGAAGGATCCCCGACCTCCGTGCCTTCCGTCGTGCTCTGAAGACCCTATTATTTCAGCAAGCCAGTCTGATGAGATAAATTATTTTAAATTGGGTTTTAAAAGTGGTTTAAAATGGTTTTAATTGGAAGTTTTAATTTTGGCCAAGGATTGAATTGTTTTAATATGTTTTTTAAATTTTGTCTTGTATGTTGTTTTATCATGGCTGTTCACTGCCCTGAGTCCTTCAGGAGAAGGGCGGTATATAAATATAATAAAAACTAAAAAACTAAAACTCTCTTGGATATTTTTTTCAGCTGTACCTTTTCTAACAATTTCACATTATCTGCAAAGGACGTTCCTTTAACCTGCTTGATCCTGACTCAGAGTCAAGTCTGTTTAGCTCAGTAATGTCTACAATGACTGGCAGCAACTCTTTGAGGTTTCAAATGGGAAAGTTTCACACTCTACCTAAAAAGATCAAGGATTAAACAACTTAGACTTTCTGCGAACAAAAGAAGAGGCTCTACCCTATTATCACAATTTTCCTTCAGTCTTGGGAACATGATAAGATACTGTTTGAGGTATGAGTTTTTCACATGATGTCTGTCGATCCCCAGGATTCCGTTAGAATTGCATGAGGGCTCCATGAGACTAAAAGAGAAAAAGAGTTCACTTGAATTCAGCCAGGCATCCAAAGAAGTTTTCTAAGGCCAGCCTTTCTAGCTTGGCAGACTGGTGGTGGAGGCAGCTGGGGGAAAAGAGGAGTTTGAAATTTTAATATACTTTCTAACAATTATATTATCACCATTTGTGCACAGTTCTGTTTTAAACTCAGTGCCGAACAGGTATGCAGTACGGGCACGTGTGCTATCCATGCTAACACACGGCTCCTTCCCATGCACCGCGTGCGCAACAGCACCATCTGCACATGCGTGCGGCTTTTGCACAGCTCCTTGTGCGCTGCACATGATATCACACAATGCGCACATGTGGTTTTTGCACAATGCACATGCATGAATGCCGTCTATGCATGCACGTGCTGCGAGCAAGTACTCGTACGCGCATGTGCAAATGTGCATGCATGTGCAGAAGAGCTCCGAAGACCAGCTGGGTCCCCTGAATTGCATGCATGCGCACCGGAGGCCCGAGCACCAGCTGGGGTGCACATGCATGTGCAGCTGCAGGTGAGTTGGGTGACAGCTCACGTGCCCAGAAAGTTTGCTTTGCGTGCCACCTCGGGCACGTGCGCCATAGGTTCGCCATCATGGCTCTATAGTTATAACTCTCTTTTTATAATTATCTTAATCATCAAAACCATAACTCAAGAGTTTATTTTTTTTTGGTTTCACACAAAAAATCTTTAAGAGGTGTCCACTCAGCAATAAATGTAGATACTGTCTTTTCTCTGTTCAAAGAAATCAGTTAAACCACCGTGGCAAGTTCCATCATCTTCTCCAACCATCTTTGTGCATACCATAATCTCGCTGCAGTTATTATGTACAAAAACAGTTTTCCATAGTTTTTTTCACAATTGTTTATCCATCAATCCCGAAAGATCAATACCTGGTTTCAACTATATATTAGTCATTAAAATCCTCTGAATCAGTGTATGGATTTGAATGCAAAATTATCTAGGTTTTTTACATATCCACCAGATGTGATAAAATGTCTCTTTTTGTTGTTCACATTTCCAACATAAATTTGAAGTGCTTATATATATTTTTAAAAATATGTCTGGTACATATACCAATGTATCTTATTTTATAAAAAAAAAATCTCTAATGCAAATTTCAGTCCTTTCAGCCACGTATTTTCCCATTGTTCCATTTGCTTAAGTATTTCTCACAAGTATTTTTTAACAAATTAAGAACAACATTTTACAATAACAATTAACTGTCAGGAGCAAGAAACGGAAATAAAAATGAATTGTGTAAAGAAAAAAAAATTGAGTTTACAAATAAACCAGGAAAGTGGGTAGCATATCAATTACAAAAAGGAAAACAAAATATTGAAGTTACAAACCGGAGATCTGTATCAATGGACAACATGGTCATACAAAAAGCATTTCATTATTCAATATTATTCCAATTTGTATAAAGGAAGTGACATCTTTATAGAAAATAGATGAACATTTAAAGAAATAAAATTTACTCAGGATTACAGACAACCAGAGACATAATAATAAGGGAAGTTTCTGAAGCCATAAAAAAAAGATTAAACCAGGAAAGCTGCCTGGACAGATGGATTAAGAAATGTTTTGAGGATGAACTTTTACAACCTTTACAAAATACGATAAACTACAGGGAGGAAATTTGCCAGAGAATTGGACATATATTATACTATTTATCTAAAGAGGGATAAGATTTGACTTTAACAGGAAAGTATAGGCCAATATAATTATTGAATAATGACTACAAGTTGTTCGCAATTATTCTTTCTGATACTGAAAATAATTTTGCAAGAATTTATTCATGAGAATCCATGTAGATTTTTTTATCTAAAGTACAGTTAAGGGATAATATTAGAAATTTGTGAGATATTTTGGAATACTTGGAGCAATACAATAAAAACAAGCCACACTGATCTTCTCAGATGCAGAGAATGCCTTTCATAGCTGAATTGGGCTTTCTTGTCCAAAGTTCTGGAAGAAATGAATTTTTACAGAACTTTATATAACAAGTAAGACATCTATATTTCACCGAAAGCACAAATAATTATTAGTGGACATCTAACAAAACCCTGTGTGATACAAAAAGAAACAAGACAAGTGTTGATTCTGAACAATCCTTTAAATGGAATTGAAATATGAATGAGCAAATTAAAAGAAGCTGATGTATTAGCAGGCTTAATAAACAAAGGGTGAAGATATTACAAAAAATATGAAAATAGATCAAACAGAATTGTTTAACAAAACAGGCTTTAAGATTGAGAAGAAGGTAAAATATTTGGGTGTCATAATGATAAATATGAATTGTGTATTATTTCTAAGTAATCATGATAAGACATGAAGTGAAGTTCAGCAAGTTAAACAAGCCATGTTAAGATGGGAGAAACTACAACTATCATTCCTGGAGAGAATTTCTGTAATGAAAATGAATGTGTTGCCTAAAATGATACTTTTGTTTCAGACAATAACTGTTTTGACAACTGATGCATCATTCAAACTGTGGTAGAAGGATGTATACATACATTTGTTAATTACTGGGAAAAACCACAAGTTAAATATAAAGTGTTACTAGATACAAAGAAAAGAGGAGCATTGAGTTTACTTGATTTGAAATTTTCTGATCGATTTTGATAAAAGAAAATGGATAAAAGAAACAGAAGGGTTTTTGAGTTACAAGGACATGACCCAAGATTTTTATGGCATGGATATTAGTGATAAAGTCAAGGCTAATGTGGATTTTACAATCATTATGTTAGATGTGCCATATTGAGAATATGAAATAGATACAAATCCAGGTTGTGTCTAAAAACTCCTTGTGATTCTCAGCACAAGAAGCATTTTATAGACAAAAGGTAATAGGTAAACAGAAAGACTAACTAATCGTAATATACTAGATTTTTCTCAAGGAGAATATAAAATAAAATCAAGAAAATAATAGAAAAGGGATATATTGTCAATAGTTCTCTTATTTCCAATTATTTCCAAGAATTTATGGTTTTGACCATTGTAAAACTGAAGTTTAAAATAGAACTGTGCACGAATGGTGAAAATGTAATTGCTAGAAAGTATATTGAAATTTCAAACAGAAGAACAGCAAGTGAGAGCATTATAATAAAGTGAGCTTCATTTGCAAATCTGAATTGAATTACGAATTGTCCTCAATTTACAGCTACTCATTTACTGACAATTCAAAGTTAAAATGACACTGAAAAAGGGGATTTATGACCAGTTTTCACACTTATGACCTTTGCAGCATTCCCATCACTCGTGATCAAAATTCAGATGCTTGGCAAATGGCTCATATTTATGATTATTGCAGTGTCCTGGCGTCATGTAATCTCTTTTTGCGACTTCTGATAAGCAAAGTCAACGGGGAAATCAGATTCACTTAAAAACCATTTTACTAACTTAACTGCGGTGATTCATTTAAAAACTGTGGCAAGGAAAGTTGTATCATGGGGCAAAACTCAACAACTGTCTCCTTAGCAATGGAAATGTTGGACTCAATTATGGTTGTAAGTTGAGAACTATCTATATACCCACTTCACTCTCTCCATATAAATTGATCCAAGCTGGAAAACAGAAGTTGCAATTTTTACCAACAGCAGATTGTTATTACCATGTCAACAAATGGTCATTATGAATTCAAGTAGAAACAGCGTTCTTTTTCATTAAGAAAGATAAAATTTTGAATGAAACTTTGTTATCCGTATTACCTAATTATGTGAATTCTAAACAAGGCTATCCCCAAAAAATGGAAGTGATTTTGAACCTTCAGGAAGACTTAGTTGATAAGGCAAATCGAGAACCAATGGATGGAAACTACTATAATCAAGGAGAGAAGCAACCTAGAACTAAGGATAAATTTCCCAACAGTGAGAACTATCAACCAGTGAAATGCCTTGCCTTCAGAAGTTGTAGGTGGCCCATCACTGAATGTATTCAAGAAGAGATTAGACAGCCACTTGTCTGAAATGGTGTAGATTCTCCTTGCTCACGTAGGAGGGTTGGACTAGTGACCTCCAGCATACCTTTTAACTCTGTTATTCTATATTCCCTATTTATTTGTTCATAAAGTAAAGAAACTGTGTGAAAAACCTATCTATACTCATGAGAGAATGAATAGAAAAGGACTGAGGATGACATCTACATAGCATCAGAACAATCAAAGGTAACTTCAAATAATCCCCTTGATGGTTAACCATACTAGATAAAAGTAATGGGAGCTATCATTCAACGTCTCCCCAGCCATAGCTTATCCACTTCTGTGGAATGTGGAGTGAAGATTCAGGAATGAGTTCCAATCATTCTGCAGCTGGTTTTCAGATGAATAATCATTTTAGTAGCAGCAAAAACAAAAAATAAATTGGTGGTGACCAATTTATTATGGCATAAATTGCTATTTTTAAGGTCCTACAAGACTGTCTGTTGTCTTGGTTTAATTTCCGTATAACTTCATTAGTATATATGGACTAAGGATTATATTGCAGGTTATCTCATACTGAAAGTCAGTGCGTGGTTTAACATTTCCCTTATTTAATTCGAGTCCTTTAAAATGTTTTGTTTGCCCTTGGCTAGTGAATGTTTGGGTTTATGTGCACAGCATAAATTAACAAAAGAAAGAAAGGGAAAAAAGGGATAAGTACAAGCACTTCTCCAACTTGCAAACCTTGCTTGAGAATTATTACAAAGAAGCACTGGTGAAAATCTTATTTTTTTCTTTTTCAGTTACTTCCTGAAAATATAGATGGAGAATTAAAAATTAACAGCTAACTCTATTGTGATGTCACTTTTTAATAAAAAATTTCCAAATAGATACCGAGAGTCACTTATCGGTTCAATAGAAGTATCTATGGTGTTTTGACAGACTCATAGTCCCATCTCTTTTATTGCATTATGAGTAAAACTTCCGCTAATCATAGTTTCAGATTATGTTCAAACTAGAAATCAATGACAAATCCCTAGCTTTATTTTAAAAAAAGTTTTAATCCCAAACCTAGGTTGCAAATTTGTAAAAAAGTATCATTACATGATTGAAGAAAGTCAAGGAAGGTATTTGCTTGTTAGATTTACATTTAACCTTTTCTTCCAAAACAGAAGACAATTTGAACAGGTTATGAACAAGGATATTAAACCAATTTGAAAACATTCTTTGGATGTCCTAGCTTGCAAATTAATAGGGAATTATGGAAGACTTCTTTATTTGGTGTTGCTTTCACTAGTGAGAAAACAGTGAAGAGAGCAATGCCAAAACATTTTTCCATCATACTAATCTGGAACTCTTTTCCTACCAATCAGAAACATTTTCAGTTTCTGCTTCTACTATTCTGTTCATCAGAAAATTAACCCAGCATCCCAAAAACCTTAACTTACCCTTATTTTGTTTTACAAAAACAATTTATGTGACTATCTTGAACTCAACCCCATCCTAATGTTCCAGAACAAAATACTGTAAATATTCCAAAAACAGTGACAATAGAAAATTTCTGGTAACATTTCAAACTGCCCTGTTAATTCTTCCATAAAAAAGTCTTTATTTTGGAAAGCTACATTTTATTTTTTTATTATTTTTATTTATCAATCAAAGCAAGACAATACATTTGAAGTGCCTTCTTAATGAAATGACTTTTACTTGAACTTTTGCCTACCAGACTGAGCATCCTGTCACTCAAAAGTGAATGGAAAGATGTGCACATGACTTTCACAACCACAAGGTTACATCACATTAAGGTTGAAATAGTGCATGATGCATAGGGTGAGCTGTTTGATGTGACTTCGGTGACATTAGAGAAACTGCCTCCATAGACAAAATAGGGAAACAGAAATAAATAGTCAGAAATGACATTTCCATTAAGGGTCATTCCAGCAATGTAAATTTAAACTATGTCCCGTAAGACAGTTTACTACTTTATCACAAACAATTTGTTGTCTACAGAAATATTTTAAAATGTAGATTACAAGTAGTCTACAACCACAATTGGAAACAAATTTTATGTTGCTAAGCAAGGCAATTGAGTTGTGTGCAATTTTATGGCCTTTTTGCCATGGTTGTTAAATGAATCAGTGCAGTTGTTAAGTGAATCTGTTTTCCCCCATAAACTTTGCTTGTCGGAAGCTGCCTAGGAATGGCTATCAAATGACCCCAGGACACTGCAACTGTTATAAATACAGACCAGTTGCCAAGTCCCCGAAGTTTATTCATGTGACTGGGGACACTGAAATGGTTGTAAGTCGAAGGACCCTTCTTTTCAGTGCCATTGTAACCTAGAATGATCACAAAATGAATGGTTGTAAGTCAAGAACTACTTGTACACTGGAAAACTAAATGGTTCCTGGTGATTTCTAGAAGTTTAGCAAAATCCAGTCACACTTGTTTAGAATCCTAACACTATAAAACAAATTAGAAAAGATAAAAATAAAGTTTACTACTTTATCACAGCAACATCCAGATGTGCTGGATTCCATCATAAGCATAAGCAAGCCATTTCATTGTTGGAGATGATACACTCCAGCCTATCATGTCTGGGAGAACACCAGAGCTCCTTTAAAGTATGCATACAAAAAAAACTAATAGTCAAAAGTTCACAGGATTTTATTCAATGTTGAATTAATTCTAACATATTGTTGAAAGTAGAAAAGAATGTAGGTGTGTTGAATTATAACCTTTCAGATATTCTACATGGGGCTACTGTTGATTTTAGGGTTCTGGAAGCTTCAATTAGTGTAGAATGAGGCAATGGGGGCAATCATGTCTGCCCTTAGAGTGAGACACAGTACCACTCTGCTCCATCAACTATATTGGTAACCAGTTTTCTTCAAGGTCCAGTTCTTGGTGCTGGTTTTAACTTTTAAAACTCTATAGGCACAGGGCTGGCTTATTTGGGGGGGAGGGGAGACCTCCTGATTACATCTATCCCACCCATCAAGTCTAGTTGGAGGAATATACTGCAAGTCCCATCTGCAAAAGAAATCCATGTGACCGGACTAAGAGCCTTTGTAGTACAGTGGACTAAAGCACAGTTATTAACACTGCAATTACTGCAAGTTCGAATCTCACCAGGTTGACTCAGCCTTCCGTCCTTTCTAAGGTAGGTAAATTGAGGACCTAGTTTGTGGGGGCAATAAGCTGACTTTGTATAAAATATACAAAAGTATGAAGGCTATTGCTTAGCGCATTGTAAACCGCCCTGAGTCTCCGGAGAAGGGCAGCATATAAATCAAATTAAAAAAAAAAAGGAGGTGAGCCTTTTCTGCCCTCTGGAACACTGACTCTCCTGTGATGAAGTTAGCTCCAACCTTAGACCTTCCAGAAAGCCCTCAAAACATGGTTCTGGAGAGCCAGGGGATCTCCTGGCAATAGGGAGTCTGCATGTTGGCTATATAATATATTTTTCCCATCATAATCTTGATTTATCCATATTTATGGTTTTTAATTGGTTTGTAGAACATTTTTGTTGGTTTTATTGTATGCCACCCAGAGCCACTTTATGTGCGATAGGCAGCCATATATATTTGGCAAATAAATAAATGAATAGAATTATTCTTCTATTTTAACTTTTTTTTCAGTCTTATCATTCAAATCTAAAATATAACACTTGCATCCCAGATTCAAAGAAAGCTAGTTGTTCTTAAGTACCACTGAAGAAACTGGGGAATTAGCTAGCCCCAATTAACTGAAATGTTATCACTGCAATAAGGCTTAAACTCCACTAGTTTTCTCATGTTCCCAAGTATAAGTAATTGAAATAATAAATATTAACAAATCAATGTTGCCTTTCTTTAAATCTCCTGATTGGGGTAATCAAAGTCTCTGCCCTTGGGAAGTAAAACCTGTTCTTCTGACCATTACTGCTTAATGACCACCAAGTTCCCAAACCCTATAATTAACATTTTTCTCTGCATATTAGTTTGTTTGAAGTAACAAATAACACATCCCTGTGACATTAAAACTGGGACATCTTTTGCTTAATTTAGTTGCAGCAAATACCCACAAAAAGTGTTTGAAGTGATAATTTAAAACTTATATAGAATATTTAAAAATTATAAAAAGCAAATTATGTTCAAAAAGAATAAAGTTTAGCAAGATGCTAAAAGACTTTGCTGTACTGAATTCTCCTAAAATCTGTACTGCAGTTTAAATTGAAAACAAATATAAAGTTTGCAGTGTCTCCCCACCTCCCCACAGCTTTGTTATCTTGAAAAAGCCAAATATTTGTAAGCAGAGATTCTCACCATCATGTTCAATTTTGGCTAAAAGCATCAGTGGTAAGAACATTACTAGAACATTAGAGATCTCTGTCAAATGAAAGAACTGATTATCTGACTATTAACCTTTTCCTGATGTTCTTCTTGCACTGTTTCTACTTTGTATGTCTTGGAGATTAATCTAAAGCATTTATGTTAAGGTAACTTTATTCAAAAATAAATTTGCAAATATTTTATATGCTTTTCTCCTGATTGGAATTCCCTCAAGGCCGTTTATATTTTCAGAAGAATCAAAATGATAGAATTCAAAGAAAGTGTTATCATTCCAAATAGCGCGATGTGTGTTTGGGATTACGCATGTCTGTCAGTTTTCCTATTATTAAAAAAAAATACAATCCAACCACTTGCTTAGCAAAATGGTAAAGCATGTTGACATTTTTATGATTAAATGATTTGAAAGACTAAAGAAAAAGAATGCTCAACTTCTACAAGAGTTTCTTTACAAGACGAAATGAAATAGCTGAAGAAAAAAGTTTTATCATGTTTAAACCTGGCCTTGCTTCCTGGAAAAAGAGTTGCTCAAGTGGTAGTAACTAAAATATAGGAGTAGATGAATATTTTCTTGTTTAACAGGAATAAAGATCAAGAGCAATCTATAGTTGTTCCAGGCATGGGAAAAGAAAAAAGAATCCTGACTCCTCGGGCTATTTGTTATCATAACTGCTTAGTTGTAAAATGGCATGAGGAAATGTATTTTTACTATCCTCAGCAGCTCAGAGTATATTCAACAGCTCTAATGTTGCAGGCTAGAGTTAGACGACTAACATACAACAGAGCCTCTGCTGAAAATATATTTTCATATGTTAATTAAGCACTTTTTAGTTAGCAATTCAGTTAGCAATACAATAAGCAACACAATGCCTCTGGCCACCAATTCATTTGCAGCCTTGACCAATCCGGGCATCAATCTATTTATTTATTTTAATTTAATATTTTAGATCCTTTTAGTTAAAAACAAGTAGATAAGAAATTAGTATGCTTTCTTGAAACCTTCCTAACATTATCATGATTAACATTATCATGGTGAAGGTGAATAAAGGGAGCAATCTTGTCAGTCCTGCCTTCTGAAAAATGGGGTTTTTATGATTGGCCATATCCATGACTGGCAGTCATTTTGTATAGAAGGAAGCCTCCTTACACCTGCTCTTATGTGAGGGTACCCAAGCATTCTTAAAATCCCAAGTGAGTCCACCAATCAAAAACTTTCCTTACCACTAAGAAACAATGCTTAAATATGATAAGTTATTTATATGTTGTATGTTGTGTAAATGTCCAATATGTGTTCTAATAAAATTGCAAATTAAAAAAAACAACTTTCCTTACCTTATCATAAATTATTTTCATACCTCAAATTCCATATTTAAAGAACTTTCAAACGATGGAATATTTGAATAGTGACATTCTTCACTAAATATTTTCATATTATATAAATGTGGAAATAATTTGTTGCGTCCTTGATGCTAACGTTCTTTCTGCATGTTGATTTGTGAAGATATCTCTTAAAATGTAGCTTAAAGTTTTAGTTTAAAAATATGTGTGCGAAGGTTGGTGTACATAAGATATTAGAGGAAAGCAATGGACTATATTTACAGTGACCATATTTTCTCAGAAAAAATAAAGGACAAACCTGAAAAAGGGACAAATCTGACAGAGGCTCATAAGAATAAAAAAAGTTAATTGTTTATGTTTAAAACTTGGATTTGCAAAGGAAAATTCAAGAGCAAAACCCAGCAATACAAATCATATATTCTAATAAAAATATCTAAAACCAAAGTATTTTATTTTTAAAATAAATTTTTAAAACCAAACATTTTATTTTAAAAGACAACTCAATTCCCATATTTTTCATATCAATGTGAAAGCCTGTGTATTAAGTGTTATCACTTGCATGCTGGCTGGGCAATTCTGGGAGTTGAAGTCCACCTATCTTAGGTTGCCAACTTTTGAAAAATGCTGGTTTATATGAATTGGGTAAAACCACAGGTCACAAGAACAATTTGTTGTCTACAGAAATATTTAAAAATGTAGATTACAAGTAGTCTACAATCACAACTGGAAACAGATTTTATATTGCTAAGCAAGGCAATTGAGTTGTGTGCAATTTTATGGCCTTTTGCCATGGTTGTTAAATGAATCACTGCAGTTGTTAAGTGAATATATTTTCCCCCATAAACTTTGCTTGTCAGAAACTACCTAGGAATGTCAGAAATGGCTCTCAAATGACACCAGGACACTGCAACTGCTGTAAGTACATGCCAGTTGCCAAGTGCCCATTGTTTGTTCATGTGATTGCGGACACTGAAATGGTTGTAAGTCCAAGGACTAGTCATAAATCCCTTTTTTTCAGTGCCGTTGTAACCTAGAATGGTCACAAAATGAATGGTTGTAAGTCAAGAACTACTTGTACACTGGAAAACTAATAGTTCCTGGTGATTTCTAGAACTTTAGCAAAATCCAATCACACTTGTTTAGAATCCTAGCACTATAAAACAAACTAGAAAAGATAAAAGGTTACAAGATTCTTTCTCTTAATACTGTTTTAGGTGAAGCACAATCACCGCGGAATTGAAATTTCTCCTTCTTTTAAGTATGTCTACTCAAATCCACATATCCCAAGGTATTCTTGTCTTAATAAAGAAAACAAGTTTTCATTTTTCTTCCTTCACTTTAACACTTCAAGCAGACCAAATGAAAGGAAAAAACCTTCTCTGCCTCTCCATCTATAACTCTTAGAAGTTCTAGGTTTACACTGTAAACTAAAAACTGATAATCCTGGCTGCATTCTGAAGTTTGATTTTATGAAACCCAGGTATCTAATGTTTGTTAAGGGAAGATGTGGCAGAGTAAGGAAAGGCTCCACCCAATCCTGTACTAGAAAACATTAAAGCAGACACATAAGTAATCGCTGAGAGCTAAAGCAGAAAATCAGATAAACTGCAGGCTACAGCTAATCTGAATTCCTATTAGATTATTGTACTCTGAAATTAACACAACTCTCAAATCATTGTGTCATAATTGTAGATGCAAAAGTAATTTTGATGGCAATGTTTGATTTGAAATATTAAATAAAATGTAGGTGGCTTTTTCAAAACTTTGATGTACTGCATCAATAAGTTTTTCAAGAGTCAATGCTTCTATTTCCTATTGAAGCTGAATTCATACCTCCAAATTATTGACTTGATACTTTCAGTATCAAGTGATGGCTTCTACAAACAGCCAACACGGATCAATAATTGCAAATAGATATAATCTTAAGAGGCAGTAAGTGAAAGCAGAATGGTGCAAATCATTCCTTCTTTTTTATTTAGAATTTCTTTTCCATTCTCTCCTTCCTTCCTTCAAACCCTGCTAATTTTCAACTAGTAAAGCTGAAAATAGTTGTTTCATAAGGCGGGACTTTGGGATTCACAGTGTTAAATTCATAGACTTTGTTCTGGCTATGCAAATAATATGCTTAGTCATAAGAGAATGGGGTGGCCTTTGTATTTCTGGGGAGCATCACCATGAGGCTTGATATAATGCTAGCTGGCTGGCAAAAATAAGATGTGACCTACGATTGCTAGATCTTTATTAGTGACTCTCAAACACAACACATTCTATAATGGCACAATCATATAGCTATACACAGGGACATTTTCTCAAAAAACAAACAAACCACCAAACAAACAAAAAACAACTCTACGTGTCCTCAGTAGTGCAAGTGATTCAAATCAGTGCAATTGGTGCAATTTCTTAAATGTTAATTATGAGTCATTAGCATTAGCAAGGGAGCACTTGTAGTACTGAATGCCATTTCAGATGAGATGCCCAGCTAATCTAGCATTCTGGTCCCACATAGTCTAACCAGTTGTTTGTGAGAAAGCATTAGGCAGCATGGGAAGGCAACTGCTCCCTTCTGTTTATATTCTCTAGCCAATAGTACGGAGAAGCATGTTGACTTTACAGTACTTTTCACAGCCATCTTGACCAGTAGCTATGATAGGTTTACACTATCTCCCATGACTTTGTCCTCTAGACCTCTTTTAAAACTGTCTGAGATCATAGCTCTTACATCTTGTGTTAATTAATCACATAACTTTACAATAAGACTATATGAAGAAGCATTTCTTTGGATTGATTCTGAATTTTCCACCTTCAGGTTATATTTAAGACTCTTTTACCATACCCTGCCTACCTTAATTGTATATGTGTTTATGAGATTTCCCCCTTATTTTTTTCCTCATCCAAAAATGTTTTGAGTGTTCTGACTTCACTTATTCCAAGTATGGCTGTAGTATAGATTTTTATAAAAGAATTATGATATTGCAGATTTATTTTGAACTTATCCTGATTTCTAATATCAAAGCAGAGCAACAAAACTAAGTTTTACCAAGCTATTCACTACAATCCTTATGCTGTATGTTTGTTATTACTCCTAATGCATACCTTAAAGAATCATATGACTGGCCACCCAGTTTTGTATAGGACTGAACTATATATGACTTCACCATTTTGAATTCGGAGTTTATGACAATTTATTAATATCACTAATGACAAAAGGCTTTTTAAATATATACAGTATATTGAGAACAGTGTGGAATCTGACAGATATACTGAAAAATCTGATCATTCATATAAGACATTTCATTTGTTGAAAAGCGCTAGGTAAATATTATTAAAATTAGAAGTTTCTCTCTGGTTATTCTATGTAATCTATAGCATATTACTGTTTCCATTGATTTTGGAAAAAATTAAGTGTGGTGTTCTTTGGATGAATAAAAGAATCACAGTAACATTTAGGGATTCTGAGGACAAGGCTCATCCATATATCAACTAGACTTTTACTTCAATTTAAAACAGGTAACTTTAGATTTCAGTTTCTGAAAACTATAGAATGAATGTCTTACAATCCCTTCTTCTACAAAGTGTTGTAGTTATTTAACATTACCCCAGATACCAGGGTACACACACACAAAAAGATTTGTGCTAAAAAAATAAAAACCAACGTAATAAGTGTTCAATGTCATGGAATGGTTATTCCATATTGATGATAAGCATAGAGACCCAATTTTAAAGATGAGCTGATTTTCTAAACCTGATGATAACTAAACTGGAACGTATCCTGAGAATCTACCAAGTTCTTTAGCCTACACCTGAAATCTTGTAGCATTTTTTGAGACTAAGTTCTAAAAAAATACAGAGAAGACTGAATTATAAAAAGATTCGAGAATAGGATGTACGGAACATTAAAAAAAAACCCCAAAATTTAATTCAAGGTACCTATTTTTGCTGCCCAAACTGCATAAGGCATTTTTTTTCATGGAAAGCTAATCTAAGTACAAAGAGGAAAAATCTAAAACAATGCACACTCATGTATACCGTAAACCACCCCCCCTGTTTATTTTGCCATTAATAACCGTGCATGATTTAATTACATTATACTTACATTTATTTTATTGCAGACATACATTTCATTTTTTAAAAAATTAAATATTGGGTTTTATCAATATGGTAGTTTAGACACAAACATCTCTGAAATCAAAATATCTTACATCAGAATGATTACTCCACAAAATGAACTTTATAGAAATGAGTTGAAAAGAAACACTTTAACTGATGGAATAAGAGTCAGAATTAGGATCCTAATAATTTTTTTTCACAGGCAACTTTATCATATACATTAAATATCTACAATTTAAATTGACTTTTTCTTATAAAGGTCACTATGTAATAACGCACCCACCTCAGCAATTTAGTCTCCAGAAGCATTGGGATTTCAACTCTCTGGTAAGTCCCACTTCAACTGGAGTACACCAGACTGAGTATCACTAATTTTTATGATCAAGATAACAACCTACACAACCTGTAATCATGGTCTGATTTTTCTTTCCCTTTTTCCCTTTTAGATATAGATTTCACTCACTGTACCACACACAGGAAAACGGCTAATCTTTTTAGTTTCACAAGTAAAAACTACCTCTGTGGGTGTTATTAACATTTGACACTTATATCAAAAAGATGGTTCAAAGTTCACTATACAAAGAAAGTAGCTGTACCATCACTTTCTAGCTCAATCCCATCTCAGAAGATTACACAGTACATATTTTAAAAGGAGTCGGTTGAATTTTGGAATAATTATTGTCAAATTAATGCTCATTACTAAATTGGCTCTTATGACTTCCAGATATATTTGGTAAATTACAATATATGAAACATATCTGTATATGATTTGGCTACTGATGGAAATATTCGATTTCAAGCTATCACTGAAAGCAATTATGGTTTTTTTACCTGTGGACATCCACACTCCATAAAAAGTGTTTCCTCACTCAATTTATTACCAAAATGCTACTACAGTATTAAATTATGACCCTGTTACCATACTGATCATAACTCACACATATTGCCTCAAAGTTACAACATTAACAGGAACTTGCAGTCTCTAATGCCCTAGGGAGAAATGTCAATGGGAAACTTACAAAACACTCCTGCAGACTTGGGATATGACACCAAGGCATCATATGTGTTTCACAATCTATAATCTGTGTTGTGGAATGATTACACTTGAAACCCTATTTACACTCCTTGTTGTGATTAGGAAGGCTAAGAGAAAAACAAAAACTATGATTTATTTAAAAGAAAGTACTAAGTGTCACTCCCTGCCCATCATCTTCTCTTTATTCATAAGGATCCATCTTGGCTACAGGTGCTTTACATTTTCCTACTATCAGAATACTCACAGCAGGAAATTTACCTAGGAAAAGCTAAAAGCTTAAGGGGATATAGAGAACAACAAAGCCCTATGAAACTCCTTCAGCAAACCCAGAAGGCACCTATTAATGCCCATTCCTGCCCACTGGGTTTTATCAGGTACTCAAATATAATTCCAGTTACTATCAACTTCTCCTTCCTCAAGGTATTACTCAGACCTGATGCAAAGCAAACTGCACACCCATGCCTAAAGGGGCCAGGAAGCGTTTATCTCTCTTTCTCTCTCTCTCTTTTTTAACTAAAGACTTTCAAGTCAATATATATTTTTTTTAAATCTGCACATCACAAAAACCCTTTGCAACCCT
Source organism: Ptyas mucosa (assembly GCA_012654045.1). Classification (NCBI taxonomy): domain Eukaryota; kingdom Metazoa; phylum Chordata; class Lepidosauria; order Squamata; family Colubridae; genus Ptyas; species Ptyas mucosa. The sequence goes on from WNWU01000041.1 coordinate 5,784,507, forward strand.
GCATTCAGACCTACTGGATTCCTTTTACCTGGGCAGAATTTTCCTCGTCTAGGGTCCAACTTCCCAGACTGACATATCCATTAACTAGGAGTTAATAAGTTGTTGCGCGTGTGCTGACACGGGCATGCCTTTCGTACGGATGTCTCTCCTTCCCTTCCTTTCACCGTCCCCCTCCCCACCCCCTCAGCCCCGGACAGTCAGCCTCATCTTTCCACAGAGTTCGCGTAGGGTAACCCCATCCGGAAAGACTTCAACTCCTTCTCTCGACCACTCTCACGCCCCCCGCCCCTCCGAGCCTGGAGAGGAACTCTCATGAGGAAACCCTGCGCCTCCGACTCTGATAGGGAAGACGACCTGTCCTTGCCTGGCACGGCCCTCTTAGAGGTCCGCTGCCGCCCCCCCAAAACAAAGTTTCTTCTGCCTTTTTGCGGCGCCAGCTCCCCTATTCCGACACACACACACACACACCCCCATCATGGTCCTGACGCATCTCCCGCAGCCGCCCCACTCCCGCTGGACCCAGAGACACGTGCCTCCACGGACCGAGTTCCCCAGAACGCCTCCTAGAGTTGCAGCCGCTACTGAGGCGGGCGGGCACTCTGGGACGCTGCCCGTGTGGCTCGCGCTCTCCCCTGTCCCGACGCGCCGCGTGAGCCTCCCGCTTGCCTCGTTCGGTCCCGCACTGACCTGACGCTGTCAACGCGGCAGGAGCAAAGCCTTCGCCTGTAGTGGCATGGGTTCCCCCGCCCGGCCCGTCCTATGGGCAGGCCCCGCCTCTTGGTCCCGCGGCTACACTTTCCCCGCCCTCCAGCCAACCTCCGTGTCCCACCCACCCACCACCCGGGAGCGCCCCGAGCGGCAGCGCCGGAGCCGCTTTCTGCCTATCCGCTGACCCCGGCCGAGGGTCGAGCCGAGCTCTGTCGACGGGGGCACCGGCTCTCTAGATTGCGCCGAGCGATTAATAACAGAGCGGTTGCTAGAAAGGGGGAGGTTTCCACGTGCTGGCGAGGAACCCGAGAGAAAATGCGCGCAATTTGAATACAGCCCTGTGTAAGGATAGGAAGCTGTGAAGTGGCGCCACGGCTGGCCTTGGGGTTTTTGTTTTTTGTTTTGGATGGGTGGGTGGGGTGCTCAAAATGCAGCCTTTAGGGAACCAGCCCGACGCTCGCTTTCCCACGTGCACATTTTCTCCACGAACTAATTTTCCCATGGACAGTCTTGGTCTCCCTGCCCCCATAAGAGGGCATAAGAGCCCTGGTGGCGCAGCAGACTAAAGCACTGTTATTAACAGCTGCCTGCAATTACTGTAAATTCAAATCTCACCAGGTTCAAGGTTGACTCAGCCTTCCATCCTTTCAAAGGTAGGTAAAATGAGGACTTATTGTGGGGGCAATAAGCTGACTGTATAAATATACAAAAGTATGAAGGCTATTGCTTAACGCATTGTAAGCCACCCTGAGTCTCCGAAGAAGGGCGGCATATAAATCAAAGAAAAAGAAAAAGTGTCGGAGTCCGTTTTAGGGTTGTCCCGGTTAATCTACACCACCCACCCACCCCCGCTTTGGAGGACCCTCAGTTTTGTAATTGCTTTCCTCTCGTTAGGAAATGAAAAAAGAAAATAGGAAATGCAATATGTACTTTCCTTCCTGTGTATTTTTATAGTACTTTTATTTCCTTGCTCCTTTGTTGCCTCTGTCTCTCTCTCTCCCTCTCCCTGAGGGTTTGGACACAAAGATGAGAGATTTGGCATTCTTGGAACAATCAGCTGTTTGGAATTTTGTTACTAGTAGCATTTTTCCTTTTCCTTTTGCAACTTTTATAAGCAGTTTGAAGAATTTCAAAAGGACACTTGCAGTTTCGGTTGCCCAGGCCTCTGCTGCCCTGTTATGAATTTCTGTAGCCCAAATGTAGTACCCTCTTCATGGTTTTTAAAGGACTCATATTTATGATGGCTGTAATGTGCCAGTGTCATGTGATCACATTTTACAACCCTCTGCCAAGCAAAGTCAATGGGGAAGCCAGATTCACTTAATAACTGGGTTACTAGCTTAAAAACTGCAGTGATTCATTTAACAACTGTGGCAAGCAAGGTTGTAAAATGAGGCCAACCTCACTTAATAAATGTCTCACTTAGCAACAGACATTTTGGGCTCAATTTTGGTTTTAGTCGAGGACTACCTATACTAAGATTTCAGTGCTACTGCTAGATCAACATCTAATTGCATCTTTGACTTGATAACTGTGTTTGTTAAAAGGAATTACCATTACAGTAAAGATACAGATATGTTTTAAAAATGCAAACAGGTAATACCTTGCAAATCATCAGAAAACATCAGGGATGGGGGAAGCTTAACTAGCAAGTAATACATATATGTATGCAAGTATATGCATACTTGCCTCCACAGATCAAGTTATTTTCTCTCTCTCCCTCCCTCCCTCCCTCCCTCCCTCCCTCACTCCTTCTCTAACTATCTCTCCCACCCCCCTTCTCTCATGCTACATATGTATAGTCTGATAAAGCCAGCAGGAGTTGAATTCTACTTGAAGGAGACTAACTACTAAGACAAAAATAAAAATGGGATTCTTAAACCTGTCTGAAATGGCAGGCTAATCTAAATTATCTCTAAATTACTCCAAGGTACACTTAGAATATCCTTAAATGAGACACAATAATTATCAGCGAGTCAGATACATTTCTTACAAAAGTATTTCTAATACCATGATAGATTAGTTTCTTTGTTTAAAATGTAGTGGCTTTGCTCCAGCTCCAATTAACCAGGCATGGCAACCCAGTCATTTGCAAGTCACTCAGTCCTTCTGGCTTTGTGGTCTTGTTCATCAGCAATTACATGACAATTTCAGTCAGAGGAGTTCTAAGTAAATCTGGAGAGGGTTATTTTTTTAAATCCATTAAAATTAGTTGAATTAAATTAATCAACCATATCAGCCACTTTGTTCTGTTGGTTTCAATGGGTGATTAAGGGCAAAAGTCTGCTTTTAATGGGAAATAACTTCCAGTGAAGATTACTCCTAAATAACTGTACCTTGAATTACAGTTTTCATCAAAATCATCTGTTCTTGGTTATAGCTATTTTGTCATGAAGAGTAATTATTTTATACATTGCTAATAAGTAATATGTAAAATACAGGGCCGCATTGTTTAATGAATTAACCATTTAGATTAATCGATTGAAAAACTTATAAAAAACCAGGATCAGGACTCCCTGCACTCATTCAAGCCCTGGGCATCTCATGTCTGGACTACTGCAATGTGCTCTACATAGGGCTACCCTTGAAAAGCATTCAGAAGCTACAACCAGTGCAGAGTGCGTTGGTGTGGCCAGCCTTTGGAGCCCCTAGAATGGCCCACGTTATACTGCTGTTCCGTGAGCTGAACTGATTGCCGGTCTGCTTCTGGGTGCAATTGAAGGTGTTAGCTATTACCTATAAAGCCCTGCATGGCATGGGTCCATGTTACCTGAGGAACTGTCTCATCCCAATGGAATGGGCCTACACCATCCATGCCAGCAGAGGAGGCATGTTGCAGATCCCATCAGTATAGGAATTTTGGCTGCCAAGTCCAAAAGAGCCTTCTTTGCGGTGGCTCTTGCCCTTTGGAACATCTTAACACCCGCGGTGAGATCTGCTCCCACCCTCCTGGCCTTCCATAAGGACCTAAAGGGCTGGCTTTGCCAGCTGGCTTGGGCACCCAATGGGGGATACCTAATAGCAGATCCCAACTCATCTTCAATACACCTTGTTCTCTCCCTCCTCATCTTTTCATCATAGCTTATTACTTTATTGCTATATACCAGGGGTGTCAAACTCAAGGCCCATGGGCTGCATCCGACCCATGGGGTGCTTAAATCTGGCTCGCGGGGCTAGCCTGGAAATATCAAAGGGTTAGCCCACGGGGCCTCTGCTGGCCAAAATGGGCCACCGGGGGGCTGTGTGGGGACCTTGTGGGGCCTTTGCGTGGCCCGTTTTTGGCTGGCAGAGTGCTGTTGGAGGCCAGGGACGACAATGGGTCACATGAGGGCCATGCAGGGCCATGCCGCGTGGCCCATTTTTGGCCGGGAGAGTGCAGCTGAAAATGAGATGCAGGAGGGCCCATGTACGGCCCTCCTGTGTACCATTTTGGCCGGCAGGATGCTGCAGGAGGTGTCCGTCCCGTCTCCATCCCCCTGTTTCCCTCCACCACTGGCACACGGAGGAACACTACAATGCTGATCCAGCCCTCAAAGAAATCCCATTTGACACCCCTGGTATATACTGTATATTTGTATTGTTTTATTGTTTTTAACTTTGTAAACTCCCGCAGAGTCACCTTGTGGCAAGATGGGCTGCAAATAAATGAATAAACAAACAAACAAACATATAAACTTCCAATGAATGTATGCAAGGGTTTTTGGATGATCTCTGAAAACTTCTCCTTTTACATTCATGTAGAATGAATGGAATTTTCTAAGGTAATATTTTTATGGCATGTCTAAACTAGATTAAAAAATGGGGATTTTTTGACTTCCTAAATATTTTTAAATTTTATAGAAATGAATGTAAATGAGAGCCAATGTGTTACAGTGTTAAGAAGAATGATGCCTACTCACAACCAGAGAAACTCCCTGGGTGATTCATACTCTTATCAATCAGACCTATCTTACAACCTACCTGTTATAGGGGAAACTAGGGGGAGGGAGCATTGTGCATTCTGCCCTGAGCAGTTGAATGAAAGATGGAATATAAAAAAATATCCAGATGAATGGAATACAGTACTTAAGGAATTTGCTTCGAAATCACGATGAATTGTTTAAGATCTCTTCACCAACTGGCAGGAATGCAAGTTAAAATAACTGTACAAAGTTTGGAAATGTCTATGAGATGTCCCCTGACATGGACCTCAAGAATCCACTTTTTGAAGATATTTTTCTTAATTAAATTTAAGAGATTGTTAAAGTCCAAATGTTCTCATAATGCAAAAAATGGATGAATTGAGATTAGCTCTTTTCCTCTGAAACCTTAAGATTATCACATCGATTCTTGGTAAAATTGTAGTTGCGGTGTGTTACAGTGGTCACTGACTCCATTGTTTTTACTTAGATCATGCTTACTTAGTTTAATGCTTACTTAGTTTAATGCTTATTTAGTTTAATGGCACTTGCTGAAAATTAATGAAAAAGGTTGCACATTTATAGTGCAATCTTTTTAAAAAAATTCTCTTTCATTTATAAGGATATTAGGAAGAAAACTGGTTTTTTTTACTAAATTAAGGCTTTTAAAAATTAATTTCAGTGCTATAAATATATCTCAGCCAAATAAACATGAATTTATAAACACTAATATTTTAAGGCAAATAAATATGATCCATATAAAACAACCTTATACTAATAGAAAATAAATTTAATTTCTCACTTACTCCCATAATTGCGGAAAGTAAATAAATATTAAACTATATTTCCAATAAATTATGATAGGCAGAGAATTAATAATTTAAAAACCATAAACGTAATAAGCAGGTATGGACACCTTTGCAACCTTTCTTGCATTTACTAAAGATTTTCACTTGATATAAGAAATAAAATGCACTTGGTGTTTATATCTGATGGAATTGTAAGTAGCTCAAGTGAAATCCTATGGAGAGCTTAGAAAGACCCAGTGGTGGGATTCAGCCAGTTCTCACCACTTTGGGAGAACCGGTTGTTAACTTTTGGAGCAGTTTGGTAAATTGGTTGTTGGAAGAAATCATTAGGGCAGAGAACCGGTTGTTAAATTACTTGAATCCCACCACTGGAAAGACCCATTAAGTTCAATGTGATTTTCTTCCAATTCTGTATCCACATACCTTGAATAGGCATGTGTATACATTTCCCATGCATAGCGTTGCCCAGAAATCCAGTTGATCTTTAGAAATAAACTTTGCATAGCATAATGTAGCAAGATTATGCTAAGCAGCAACTATCTTCCTTTATATGCAGTTACTTAGAATAGTGTCCCCCATCCTCCAACCTTTTGGGCACCAGGGGCTGGTTCGGTGGAGAGAGGTTTCTTTCTGTGGTTTCGTATGCTGCCTGCTTCCTGAGGATGGGGGCTTCGCTTTTTTGCACAACCCAATTCTGGCATGACATGGCCTGGTTCCAGTCCATGGACCAGGGATTGGAGATCCCTGGCTTAGAAGGCACATTATTATTATCATTTACCTACCCCATTTCCTCCAAAATAAAACATCCCCTAATAATAAGCTTAATCGGCTTTTGAGCGCATGGCAATAAGGCCAAGCACTTATTTCAGTGTTCAAAAAAAATATAAGACAGGGTCTTATTTTTGGGGAAATGCAGTAGTTATTTAGTTGAATGAACAATATAGAGCAGTGATGGCTAATCTTTTTGCCGTCACGTGCAAAAGTGGGGGGAGCAGGGGGAGGTCACACATGCGTGCCCACACCCATAATTCAATGCCCCCCTCTGAGCCTGGACATGCGCGCGCGACCTCCCGCGCTCTCCCCACTTTTGGCAAGATGGCAAAAAGGTTACCGATGGGCCCAGTGGGCCCGTTTTTTACCGTCCCCAGGCTCCAGAGGCTTTCTTGGGGCCTGGGGAGGGCGAAAACAGCCTTCCCCACCCTCCCTGGATGCCCTCTGGAAGGCACAAATGGCCAGAAGGCCCAAAAATCAGCTGGCCGGCACACGCATGCGCACTGGACTGAGCTACGTCAACACTCGCATGTCCACAGATATGGCTCCGCGTGCCATAGGTTCACCATCGCGAATATAGAGGAACATGCATTTTAAAAGTTATATTTTTGTTTTCCATTTTCAGCAACCTGTACTTATATTGTTGCTGCTCCTTTTCTTGTAGGTTTCAATGGATTTAATAAAAACTGGCAGATGCTATATTTTATAGGTCTTATTTTATTCTTTTTCACTTTGATTCGTATTTCACATAGATTCTATGACTGTATTTTGCAGCTAAAAATTATGCTCCTCAGAATCACCTTACTTATGTAAGTGTGGTTCTCCTATTAACCATAATGCTTTATGAAAATTCATCTCAAGAATATTGAAAAAAAAACCTTGATCAGTTGTTAATTTCTTGTCACCAATTTCAATAATCTCAAATTATTCTACATACATGTGTATCCAAGTTCAAAATGCTCTAGAAGAATCAAAACATTTTCCCATCCCTTGTTTTTCTCTTGACAAAGATCACAAATTAGAATGGCTGCAGTAATCTCAGTACCAAATCCAGTTAAGAATTACATTGATATGAATTGATCATTCCATCCAGAAGCGTGAATGAAGTCTCTAGAAAGTTTATTTAAGGGATTTGTATTTTATAAACAATGACAAAGATTAAAAACACAGAATAAAATAATATTCCTTACTGATCGTCTCATTCAGCTACTGCATGAATTTACAATGGTGCTAAAAAAATAATTTTATAACTAATATCCACATTTAAAAGCTTCACATCATCCCTTAATCTTATAGTCTACAGGTCCTGTGTCTGATCTGTTTTTTCCCCTCTCTATCTTGTAGAGAGGAGAGGAAGGAATTACAAGAAAGTAAGCAGGCA